>NWUY0300032309.1:0-13630 GCA_004151065.3 Larix sibirica | reverse complement strand
TTTCATTTTTTTTTTTTTTTTGTGGTAGATTAATTGGTGGCTAGGCCAATTTTTCTTAGTGCCTTCCTTTACATTTATGGTGTGGGTTTAAATCATGCAATTCGGTCTATTTTGTGAGGTTAGACCTTATCTATTCGGTGAAGGCCATTGGATTTTTAATGAAGAGATTAAAATAGAAAAACTAATTAAGTTTGGGAGGATAAAGGGGTGTTGATGGATATTATCACTCTCATGGAGAATAGAGGAAAATACAAGAAGATAGGATATGGACGGGAGAAAAATAGAAATAAGAGGATAACCTGGCAGTAGCTCAAATAAAGGGTCGTAGTTTAGACAAGATGGTTGATTCTTCTTTGAATGCCACTATAAGCCTCATTGAGACTTAGACTAGTAGACAATCCCCTTTGACATTAAAAAATTCCCTAAAATATTTTAACAACAATGGAAACCCATTAAGGCATTATTCAAGCAATTTCACGGAATTTGCAATTTAAATTAACATACTAGTTATGTGCATTATATATCCTCTCTTGGGCACGATTTCTTATTTAATTATTGTGTACATCCTTCCTTTCAAGTGTTGTGTGCATTGAGTTTTAATTGGTATCTTTGGTGTTTGTTTACATGTCATCCTAGCATTCACCAACTTGGTATTAGAGAAAGGCATGATACTTGCATGTAAGTGGTGAAATTCCACCCAGGGAGGGCTTGTTGGGTGAAATTGTTGTGAGGGGGAAATGGTCCCAATGAAATATAATTTGTTGGGTAGAACTTTAAAAGGGGAAATTTCACAAGTAGAGAGTAGTATGGCACACAAGATGGGAGTCAGAATACTAGCACATGGTTGAGGATAACATTGAAAAATTTCAAATGGGATTACCCAAAATTCAAGGGCCATGTCATGCAAAGTGGTTTCCATGGAGGTAGATTATATAAGAGGATTTGTTGTGATTATTCATGACATGAGAGATAATGAGTGGGAAGTCAAGGATCCACAAGAGGTTGAGGAATTTTAAGACGCAAAAGGGGCTTATAAGAGAATTAACAGGTTGAATATGTAGGTCAATGTTGGAAACACCTACTACTCAAGAAGCTTAAACCCAAAAGAAACGATTGACGATGTAATACTATATGTTTAACCCCATATGTAATTATGTATGTAATGATGCAAAAGCTAGAATCCAGACACAAATGGTCTAGGATGACCAAAGATATTGTAAATATGTGCGTTTGACTATAATATAAAAATAACTGATAGTTGTAATGAAGCAGGATGAAGAAAATATGGGGGGCTATGATTCCACAAGTAAGGGAAGTGAAAGGGGGCTAAGGGAGATATGACCCTAGTTGGTATTAACCTAAGCACTTAGCCTTATTTTTCAACCTTGCTTAGCAAATTTACCCCAGTCCTTAAACCCTTGATTAGGGACTATGACATAATTAACCCTTGTGTAATATATCAAGAAGGGATCAAAGGGAAGAAAAGTGGCCTTTTCATGAGGATCCACATGGAAACTGGAAACCATGCATATATAATGTGGAAATAGCATTAGAGATTCAATCATTACACCATTCATTCAGTCTTTGATTTCCATCATTCTAAATTGGGACTTTGAATAGTACATCATAGAGAAAAGAAGGGAGAGGAAACTTGAGTTCTGTTAAATTTTGAGCATTAATTCACAANAAGTGTGGAGTTTGATTTAAAAAATATCTCATTGCTATAATGTGTGTATTTGGATTTCAATATTTTAAATTGAATTATTTTATAATGTGTATATATATACATAAATTCAATATAATGGACAACATTTTATTTTTGAAACTGTGAAATTAAAATATTTTAGATTAAAAAAGTGTGGAGTTTGATTTAAAAAATATCTCATTGTTATAATGTGTATTTGGATTTCAATATTTTAAATTGAATTATTTTATAATGTGTATATATACATAAATTCAATATAATGGATAACATTTTATTTTTCTATGTGCATACATATTATCATTATGACATAAATTGCTAAGTATATCAAGATTGAATAGATGCAACAAAATAATTTAAAACAAGTGATGATAATCATTGTATTGCAAAGTTGTACCTTTTTCAAAGCAATTTAAAGCAACATGCAATTATAGTCAATAAGATTTTATATAAAAACAAAATCATAAGTACAAGTGGTTCTTAAAAGCTTCCTCACCTTAAGAACAAACATTAACTTATTTATTGTGGAAAAATTCACAAAACCCACATCCCAAGCTAAAATAGAAGAGAGCATTCATCTTCAATAATTTTACCTGAAGCATTAGTTATTAATTAAAATCAACTACTAATTTATGAGTTCTTACATAATAGAAGTCATTAAAATATTCATACAAGTATAGTAGTTCTTTATTCAAATAAAATATTATTCATCGACATCATTCTCAATCTCTCCTTTCCATTCAACCTATTCACATCAGGCCTCAATTGCTTCAAATCCCCTCCCATTCATTTTTATTGTCTCTCACTTCCATTGAGCCTTTGGTGATTCCAACAACCCACTATTGAGTTTTCTAAAATAATTTTGCCAAACTTTTGTTTTCTTTTGATGTTCTCATAGAATTCTACCAACAAACCACTAACTTGTATGTATCAACAGTGACATCTAAATCTCAGTCGACATTTCCCTCTACCCTACCCAACCATATTGCAACATGTGGGTCTAATGATCATATTAAGAGCATCCGTCCCTCAACACCATCTTCTCTTGGAGAGACTTCATCTATGGGCTTGTTACATAAAGGTCCAACATAACTATCCTCGATAGCATGGACATTATCCCCCAAGTAGGCTTTTGTGACTTCATGTGTGGGTTGTATATGAGCATTATTTCTTATTTCTTAAAGAGTGGATGGAAAAAATTAATTTGTTTAGTGCTCAACATTCACAAAGGATTTGCAAAATATTTTAAAATACTATTATCCCAATAAGTTGTCTTGGAATGCCCAATATTGTTCCCCTCTCTTGTCAATCCATGCGATACCCACATTTTCTACCGTGGAATAAAAATGAAAATGTAATAGATGGTTGCAAGGAAAGAACATATGTGAACTATAACTATACATTTGATTATAATATGAAGCCACTATGAACTACTACAAATGAAGAAGGACTAAAAAGAGGGGGCAGGAGGGGACTATGATTCGACAAGTTAGGGAAGTGAAAGGACTAAGGAGAGGGGACCTTAGTGACTTATATAACCAAAAGTCCTTAAATTTTTTATTATTAATCCTTGATTATTAACCTTGTTGTAACTTATCCTAAGCTTGGGATTAAATATTTAACGTGGATTTTCATGAAGACCATGTGGTGAGTGATTTGCATGCAAATATAATATTGAGGATTTGAGCATGTGGGCATATTATTGTTGTTGTTATTATGGTATGATTTATGAAATGGGTTGGATTGTTGGGGAAAGATTACCCCGTGGTACTTTGTAGTGTACCTTTATGAAAGACTATGTTATTGCCCAATGTACTTCTAATAATGATTATTCTAAAGTTGTGAGAGAAAAACTTTCCCTATAGATGAGAGTCCATGGATCCTAGCAGAGAGATTCCCTAGCCATCTTATGTTGGAGCATTGGAAGGGAATTGGGATAGCCTAAGGGACTGCATGTAGAGAAGGGGATACTATTCCTTGAATTTTACATGCTAATAGAGGAGGAGTTCCAATGGATTGAGATAACTATTGAGGGGGTTTATGCATCAGATGGTTGCATGAGTTGGGGTTGGGTAGAACAACTTGGAACTTCACCCTTGTGGATTGATAGCCCTAGCTCAAGGGTGTCCTGTGTTATAGAAAGGATAGTTGTGACAAAGTGCCTAAGGATGGGAGGATTATCCTTTACTTGTAGTTAGTTGGTGGAATATTTTCATAAATATAAGTTCGTTGAATGTGCATGTTATATTTGTTAATAAAATTCCATTTATTTATGTTCTATTATGCCTTTGGATGTTTTTCTAGATTTTCATTTTTTTCGGTGGAATGAAATTGTCATGGTTATGAATGTATGCATAGTAGATTACATGTTTGGCATGGTGGTTAGATAATGAAGTTTGTTGTATCCTTCCGCACACATGTTATTATAGTCATCCATAAAAATGATGTTGAAATAATTAAAGGATAAATTCAGAAGTGAAAATTAGGGTGCTCCATAGCCTTGACAATGGACAGAGGTTAGGTACATGACAAATTGGATTGGAACATGAGAAATACATTGAAATTAAACATAAAAGAACCCAGGAGAGTGAACCTTTAATGGAAAATGTTGAATGGGAGTGCATCCATGTGACGGGATAGTTTGCAATTGGATAGGTAGGGAAAGGGGACATATTAAAATGGGGCTTGGCACAATACCGTTGCAAAGCTAAAGGGTAATTTATTTCATGTGGATTACTCTTTAGATTTTTTCATGAGGTTAAAATATTGAAACAAAAGGAGATAATTGTGAAACAATATGCTAACATTATCTATACAGTTGTCTTTGATATACACAAATGGTCTTTGATATATTATCTAAGATGTGTTGAGCATGATTATAATTCAATTCATCGCAAAGACATATCATATTTCCTTGAAGGAATAAGAGAATTTGTCAAGAAAACATCAAATTTAATGTGGTAAAGGAACAAGGGGCAGCGATACAAACATATTTTCAAGAGGACAGATCAACCAAAAACAATGAGAAGAGGGAAACTATACAAGTGTTGCAAATCAACAGGATAAATAAAATTATGAAACCCAATAGAGGCCAAGGAACTCTTAGAGGAAGAGGAGGAATATTAGAGGAGAATGCTTCAATTTAAGAGAACAAGGTTACTGATCTTATGCATGTCCAAGAATTTAAATGCCAACAAAAGCCAAGAAGGAAAAACCCACATTTCTCAAGGAGTTGAGAGAATAATTAGATGAGTTATTGGAGATGGCATTGATGAATTATAATGAGAACATGGTGAGAGACTTATAATGTTTTCAAGAGTGCTGTTGAAAACCAAAGAGACACTTGAAGAGAAATAATTGGAGAAACATAAAGTAATATTTAAAAATTAAATGCAAGATTAGAGGTAAGTATTGTTTTCTTATTGTAGATGGTGGTAGCACTAAGAACTTGTGTCAAATGATGTGGTTCAAAATTTGAAATTGAGATGCACCCCACATCCATATGAATATAGACTCTCTTGGTTGTAACACCATGTCACTCTTTCGGAGCAATGCTTGGTAAATTTCTACCTTTGGAATTACCATGACCAAGTTTTACGCGAAGTTATGCGAATGGACAATTATCATTTGTTGTCCAAGTGCATTGCCAATTTGATTGGAAAGTTGTTCGATAGTTAGAATAAAAGTAAAACATTCTTGTTGGACAAGGGTGGAAATAAATTTAGATTGTTTTCCATAAAGGAGGAAAAAGTGGAAAACAACAACAACAACAATAGTTAAAATGGTGGTAGCAGAGTGATTCCATGGACAACAAAGGAGTTCTTGAAGGAAGAGAAGAGGACATGTAATTTTTTTTTCCATTTTACTAAAGAATGTGAGATTAGAATTGAATAAAAGTGAAATAAAAATGAAGGTTAGCAATATATTACTAGAATTTGAGGATGTTATTTACGATAAAATTTAGAAGATATTGATATTTGTGAGGAGCATTTCCTATTAAATTGATTTCATTCTAAGGCCAGTTGTACATAATAAAGATCCACACAGATCGACTATAGGTGAAAGTGAGGAGATCAATAGGCAAGTACATGGATTATTGCATTGAGGATTGATAAGATGAGTTTGATTGCAGTGCAGTGTTATTTCCTTAGCACCAAAGAAAGGAGAAGAGTGGCATACACGCACCAATTCAAGGTAGGTCAACATGAATACCATAAAGTATCAATTTTCATTATTAAGAATTTATGATTTAATGGACTGTTTGAGTAGAGATAAGTACTTCAATAAGACTGAATTAAAGTGTGGATATCACCGAATTCAAATCCATGCAAGAGATAAGTGGAATATGCCTTTCAAGACAAAGGAGATATTTTATGAATGGATGCACATGCCATTTGGTTTGATGACCGTGCCAAGTGATTTAATGAGGCTAATGAATGAAGCGATAAAACCTTAATTTGATAATCTTGTGGTTGTCTATTTAGATGACATATTTTCATCATAGGAGAATACGATGCATTTGAGGCAAGTGATGGAGTGATTGATAAAGGAGAAGTTGCTCAATTTACACAAGTGATCCTTTATAAAAGAAGAAATGGTATACTTGGGATTAATGATATTTCATGCTCCAAATTGGATCTGCATAAAATTATTAAATGGTCAATGGCTTAGATTAATACAAGTCACTCAACAATTAAGAAATCATATATACATAAATTGAAGACAGTGGCTTCATAAGCTAGAGTTCGTGGTAGCGAAAGCTAATGTTCATGGCTATAGAAGATATTGGTGAGGTATGGAGATGTGGTTCTTAGTGTGAATGGATCCATGCTAGATCAACTAAATCCATGATTCCACACATTGTCATAAATAAAATACAGAGAAGTATAAAAAAACAAAACAACCATGCATTATATTGTTTCCATAAAAAGGAAAAAGAAGAAAGGAAGCATTGAAATTGGGGAAGTTGAATAAATGAGGATTCCTAGCCTTCCAGTTGATCTCAACATATCCCAATATTTATAAACTTGGGAAAATAAAATTAGAAAGGGTTCTTTCATAGAGATTGGAAGGAATGTCGTCTTAAAATTCTTGTGAAGTGATTGTAAACAAACTATAGAGCCATACTTCAATTGTAATATGAAATGTGTTGATAAATATAGATTGAAGATTTTTCCTTTGGGTTTATCCATGTTAAATTTTATGTTCATTGTGTGAAAGTTGTGTGGTTTATTTGTGTTTACATAGTTACTATATTCTAGTTTATTTTTTAGTAAATTATAGAAAGTAAATGTGGCATATGTTGTCTAATACTATATTTTCAGGATTTTTCCCTTAGCCACAACAACTAGATTCTCCAAACCATTCAAATAGTTCCCGGAGAAGATAAATGGTATAGGAATTTGAGATGTCAACATGGTTCCCATCCCTCAATTGAGTTTCTAATGCATATTCCTTGTATTTAGTTTTTTTAACTCCTTCTCAATCCATTGGGAGTTGTGAAAAGACATGTCAACTCTCAACACTTGCACAATGTTCAATTGTTGTGAAATTGACTCCCATCCAGTTGTACATCTTCCTTATTCCTTCAACATGTCACTTGGAAGAATTGTGTGGTTAAATATTCAAGAACATAACATTATATCATATCCATTTGTTGCCTTCCTCAATTTCTACATAGATATTTTAACCTACAACCTACCCATCGAGTTGTCTAATTTCTAGAATTATTATTATTTGGTTGGCCGAAGTGTTATCTTTGTTGTGCATTTGAATGAGGATTGAAATCAATCATCCAAACCTTTGGAATCGGATATGAACAAAGAAAAAAATCAATGTAAACGACTCAGTCTTGAAGGAAATTAATCTTAGTTTGATAATAAATTCCAACAACATCAAATTATCTTAATTCTGTAAAGTATATGTGTTGGTGAGATGGATGGGACATAAGCCTATTGTTTACAAATCATATTGGTACTGCATTATATCAATTCCTACCTTGGTGGGAAGCACACAATATATGCTCACTTGAATGAATAAGTTGATAGAAGGTGGAGGATTGGTTTCTATTGACCCAGAGATTGGAAAAAAAAGAATGGGAAAGTAGTACCCACACTAGATAATAGATGATCCTCCATAAAATAGTAATGTTAAGTTACATATGCTTCATTTGGAGAATCAAGTGACTGATATGGAAATTATATTCCTTGATTGGTTAGAAGAGTTGGGAAAGAGAAATAAGGTCATAAAGGTATTGGTATAGACTTGAGAGAGGATTTGAATTCCAGATAAAAGAAAAGAGAATTGGAGATCAAGATGGGAGAATGTAGCCATAAAAAAACTTGGAACTCAAGTACCTTTCCATGTAGAAGAAAAAGTGGGCATCAAACCATATGAAGGAGAAGTTGATTCCATCATATTGAATCAATGGTTATAATAGATGGATGTGTATTTTAGTGCATGTGAAGTTACTAGAAAGCAAATGATACATTGCTTGAATCTTGAAGGCCATGCCTTGGCTTGGTGGGAAAGTCATACTACATGAAGAGCACTTTAAAATAAGCCATTGGTAACTAATTGGTAAGTGTTTAAGGATACGATTAAATCTCATTTCTACCCAATTGGTTATATGGAGAATCAACACATTGCATGACATTATTTTAGGTGGTGGTATTGATAATCTATGAAGGAATTCATCACCAAGTTCAAGAAAAGAACCCTTTAGTTGGGAGTCTCTCTCGAAAGTTTGTATATAATGATGAAATACTTGGGGGATTTTCTTCCCCATATTTGGATACAATGGATATTGTTCAAGCTTAAATATATTGAGGAAGAAAGTTTCCAAGCACGGTATGTTAAAGTGGACAAACAAAAAAAAACAATGTGAAGTGTGCAAGCAAATAGAACAACAAGATCCGCATAACAAAGGGAAGAAAAAAAAGAAATTGCTTGTAAAGAAGATTATAATAGTGACATGAGAAACAATACCTCCCACCAAGTATTGCAAGTCTTGTGAGAAAAATGGGCACACCAAGGAAGAGTGATAGAAATTACACCATGAGAAATATCTCTATCACTTCCAACGGAAAGGAAAGAATAAAGATACACTAATGATAGATGTAGAATAAAGGGTGGAGTACTTCAAATATTGATGGGAAATTAGTTGAAATATTGTCCAAAAGGAGATATCTTTGGAATCTATAGTCCCAAGGAGGAGAAGGAGATGACTAAATTATTTCATGCCAAATTCCACACGAGACAAGCTAAAATGGATTGCTTGTTTGATCCTAGTCCACAATAAAATTTGATCTCTACACAATTGGTTGAGAATCTAATCTTAGAGACTCAGGGTAGTTGGAACCATATCCATTAGGTTGGATGAGATAATATGTGGAGCTGAGAGTGGTAGACAATGTAGGTTCAGGTTTTCCATTAACCATAACTTTGTAGATGAAGTGGAAGCAAATGTAGTCCCATTGGATGCATGTGGAGTCATATTGGGAATCCCATACCTATTTCTAAGATATGCCATCTTTAGGTGGAGGAAAAACAATATTGAATTGTCAAATATCTCATAAATGCACACAAGGGAAAGGATAAAGTTTGTTTAATCAATGCTCAATAGATAAGGATAATAGTTGGAAATACCAAGAAATTTATGATCTTGTTGTTCTTAAGATAAGGGAAGTAGCATGGAGAGGGTAATGAAGTAGAGATGGAATCATCCTTGGAATCATGTACTAATAGTAAGTAAAACCAACAATTATAGTAACTGATTAAATCATCTAAGAAGGTGTTCTAAGAGCCTCTAGGGATGCCACACAAGCAAGAGGTTGAGCATGAGATTTAGTTGTTTCTAGTGTCCCCACTACCAAAAATTGGGCTATATGGTAAATCCATCCTAAAAGTAGATGAAGTGAAGGATCAATTACAACAATTATTAGAGAAGGAGTCATCATGCCCAACATTTCACCATGTGATTCACCAATCATAAAGGTTCTCAAGAAGGATGGAAGTTGGAGAATGTTCATTGACTATCGTTCCTTGAACAAAGTCACCATCAAGAATAAATATCCACTGGCAGTGATTGATGACTTGTTGGATCAGATGCAACAATCCAAGTTATTCATCAAGTTGGACATGAAATTGAGTTACCATCAAGTAAGGATCAAAATAGAATATGTGTGGAAGAAAACATTGAAGACAAGCTAAGGTTTGGATGAATGGTTAGTTATGCCTCTCATTTTATGTAATGCACCTTCACCTTTCATGCAATTGATGAACGATGTGCCATGCTCATTTATTGACTAATTTGTGACAACATATTTATATGACATACTAATATTTAGTATTATTTTGCAAGAGGACATCTCACATGTGACATGTTTACTTGAGACACTGAATAAGAATTAGTTGATTGCAAATTCGAGGAAATGTGAATTTGGAAAAGAGTCCTTGATTTATATTGAACACATGATTGATGGAGGAGAGATGAGGGCGGACCTTGATAATATTGTAGCCATCGATAAATGGCCTATTCCTACCATCTTGACATAGGTGAGGAGCTTTGTGGGAGCAACTTAATACTTGAGGAAGTTCATAGCATGCATTTTAGATGTAGCTACACTATTGCATGACATGGTTTCCAAAGGGAAGAAATCCATTGGGTAAAGCCACAAAAATGGTCCTTCAAATAACTAAGAAGGAATATCATTAATGCAACTATTTTAGTCATGCACAATTTGCATTTTCCATTTGAATTGAAAACATTTGCAAGTGGGTGTGCTCTAGGGGTAGTGCTTATGCAAGGAGGAATATTGGTATGTTATCATTCAAAATTGTCTCATGGATTAGTGTTGGACCACCCCACATATTACAAATAACACTTTTCTATTTTTCTAGCAGTGAAGAAATGGAAGCACTATCTCTCAAGGAAAGATACAATCATACACACCAACAATCAACCTATACAATACGTGCAAAGCAAATGTAAAATTTAGCAAGTGAGGAAATAAAAATGGATGGGATTCATACAACATTTAATATAATAATAAAGTACAAGAAAATGGATACAAACATGTTTGTTGACATTTCTTTCATGACCCTCACTAAAGAAGATTGCAGTGATTGGTATGCTAATGCATCTTGATCCCTTTAATCATAATATCCTAAGTGAACACTGTCATAGAGATAAATATTTCAAAGGAATATACCAACAACTGAAATAAAAATTGGTTGTTGATGTGGATGGGTATGGATATCATCTTCAAAATGGGTTGTACTAAGAGCTAGACAATTTTTTCATACCATAGGGTAGAAGGACTCAATTGATAAGAGAAGATCACACTTCCAATATAGTCAGACATTTTGGCATGACAAAGAAAGTGGAAAATATATAGAGGTATACATATTGGCCAAAGATGAAAGAAAACATAGCAATATTTATTATGGGCTATGTTCTTTGTTGTACTAGAAAGCCTAACAATAGGAAACTTGGGCTGTAGATGCCACTACCTATACCTAACAGACCTTGGGAGTTGAGTATCTCCATGGATTTTGTTGGAGGTTTTCCAATGCCTTAGACATGCCATGATTGCTTATTTGTAATTGTGGACCAATTTAAAGTGATGCATGTGCTCATTCATTGCAACAAGACTATCACCCAATAAGAAGAAGCTGAGTTGTTCTTCACACATGAGTGGGTACATTTTGGATTGCTTCAATATCCATCATATTTGACTGTGATAGTAGGTTATTGGGTAGATTTTGGACATCATTTTGGGAAAGGATGGATACCAAATTGAGGTATTCCAGTGTGTTTCATCCCCAGAAGGATGGAAAACTAATTTTTTTAATTTGATGTTGGTACAATTATTGATAGGTGTTATAGCATTTTTTGCCACATCATTTGCAGAGATGCATCCCTTCTAATAAAAATCCATTTCTTCATCTCATACGCACCCTATGTATGGCTAGCCCACATATACATGCCTTTGTAGTGTCTAGCCCATGTATGCACCTATTTGGGGATAAAAAAACATTTCTCAGGAACATAAAACAATTTTTCACCGGTTCTAACCTCCTATTTCCTATAAATAACTACCCCAAATTCTCTAACCTCCCATCCAAAAGTATAAAAGAGGCTAAAGAGAAGAAGAGAGGAAGGAGAGAATAGCTAAAGCATCATCATGCTTCCATTTTGCATATATAATCCACAACCCTAACCGCGTGTCTACAAGTTTTTTCCATATCTAGAAATTTGCATTTCCAACAGCCTTCATTTTTTTTCAATAAAAAGTCCACCATCTTGCTTTTTTGAACTTTCCCTGAGTGAAGCATGGAAAAGTGTTGCAAGTGTGTGGCCTGGGTGGAGGAACTAAGACTCCAGTTTCAGAACAATGCTGCACCATGTTACAGGTGAAATCATTCTTGTATTTGTTGTTATTTTTATATAAAGAAATATCTTTTCCATCCAATTTTTGCATTAATTTTATGAAATCATAGTTAATGCATTAATTTGAATAGTTACAACCAATTGATTTTATATTTGCATCCATCTATTGTTTTGCTTCTGTGTCTTTCTTGATTGCAGATGATTGAGAGAGGATTAGGACCAAAAGTTTGAGAAGTGGATCTTCATCAAACTTTGGACCATAGGTAAGTTTATTGATCCTCTAGTTCAATTATGTTTTGGTTTTAAATCTGTGATTAAATTGTTTTATTTTGGAATTAAGTGATATATTTAGGACATTGCTCTGTGATGGTTATAACCCAAATCCATTAGGGGACCCTCCCCCCAAACAATAGGTCATAACAACAAGCATTCAAAAACATAGGATGCGAACCTTGTGTATGTCATTCAACATTGATATAATTGAGTGCTCCACACTACCATAAACAAGTCACCTTTTGAGACTTTCTTTGGATACCTACATTTCCCACCCTTTGAAATTATGTATGGGAAACAAAAGGAAGAAGCAAATATGTAAGGAGAAGTGAGGAAGGAAAAAAATTGTGGATTGGATTTGAAAAATACACTTGAGAGTGTAATAAAATATTGAGAAAAGTCAACAATAGTATAAAGTCAGACATGGCCAACACATACAAGATCATGAGTTCGACATTTGACATGTCTGTGGATTTATCTTTGCAAGGATTGCATACAAGGAGCAATGAAGAAATTTAATCCCCTAAGATATGGACATTTCAATGTCATTGAGCAAGTAAATGAGAATGATTTCAGATTTAGAATTCCTCCTCATATGCATGTTAGTTCCATGGTGAATATGGAATATCTAAGGTTCATCGAGCCTTCCATATTGTATGGAGAAAGAACCATCAAGTTATTCCCACCATAGAATACCTTGCACCACATATAATTGAAGATTTGGAGGAGGATATAATCCTATAGAGAAATGAATGGGTGACTTGGAGAGGGTATAAAGTGATATATTGGAAGATCAACCTCAAATGACAAAGGCCAAGGGGAGAAAAATGGTATGGGAGGAACCAAGTGGAAATCAAGTTCCCTCACCTATCCTCAAAATATTTTGGGGACCAAAATCCTCCCAATAGAGAGGAGTGATTGAAATTGGATTTGCATAAAATCATCGAATGGTTAATGGTTTAAATTAATACAATGTGCTCAACAAGTTAAGAAGTAATGGGTACAAAAATAAAGATCACGATGTAGAAGATTAAGACTATGGATGTAAAAGTTGAAATTCATGGTTGTAGAAGGAGAATACAGGGGATTCACCTTATTGACCAATATCTTATCACATTCATTCATAAAGGGGGGTTTTTAAATTATGAAAAATAAATTCAATATATTGTAGGTATTGGGGGGGCTAGGAGTAGGGTATGGGGGGTTTATGGGTATTTGGGGGTATAAAATGGGGTTTCTAGTAAATATAGGGAATATTTATC
>NWUY0300032288.1:7288-21723 GCA_004151065.3 Larix sibirica | reverse complement strand
AGAAGCAGTTAAAAGGATGCTCGAAAAATTCCAAGATCAAAAGAAATTTATAAAATATTTCCAGAACACTTGGTTAGCAAATAATAAAATATGTAAGTACTAAGCATGGTTTCTGAAAATGGAGATTCATGGAGGTTTGGACGGAGGATACTGGCTATGGTTTTGAGTTTGTGAGCATTCTCAACTTGGAGTCAAGGTGGTTCGGCTAAACCACCCTATTGCCAACCAAGTATACAAAAAGTGGGAACTTTTGGTGTCCGTAGGTTGCTTTCTGTCTCCATATTGCCCTCTGCTTTACCCCTGCTGATGTGGGTGTCATCCTTTTTGGAATTCTGTCCTTTTTGGGCTCCGTTCACCATATTGCCCTCTGTTTTACCTCTGTTGTTGTGGTTTTTCCCGTTCCCTTTGGAATACCCCATTTTTCCCTGCTCTTGGTGTGGATCCCCGGTGTTTTTTTTATTCCTAATACTGTACAGGTCCTCTATCGTCCGTTTCTTTCTTCCTGGCGTGGTGTTGGGGTGACAACTGGCCATTCTCCCTTGTCTACCGGTGATTTTGGCAATACTCAGTTCTAGTTGGGACATCTGCCGGTGACCGGGGGTTATGGGTCACATGCTTGATGCTGCTGGCATTGTTTCCCCTATTTGCGGTGCAAAGGGTGTTAGGTCTCCCATTGCTTGTGATGCGGAGGGGTTAGGGGAGGCCTCAAACCCTAGCTCTGGGGGAGGTTGGCCTTTTAGGTTTCGTGGGAAAAAGGCTCAGAAGCGACGACAGACGAAGGCATTGAAAGTCCGGGAGGGACTGGATCGTTTTACCATCCAATTGGAAACGAACATTGATCAGATTGAAATGCTAGCTTCTAGAGCCATTGTTGGGAGGCTGGAATTTACTTCTCGGGACCAAAAGGAGATGGTTGAATGGGTCCGCAAAAATTGGACTCCCATTTGTGGGGATTTGCCGAGGGTTCTCCAGCTTATAAATGGTTGGACCATGTTTATCTTTTCTAAGGCAGAGCACGTTGTGAGCGTTCTTAAGTGCTTCTGGTGCTTCAAATATGGGTCATTCTGCATTAAGAAATGGCACCTTGCATTCGACCCCTGCGGGAGGTTCAGAGTATTTGGAATTTGTGGGTTCTTATCCCGGGATTGCCCATAGAATTGTGGACTAAGAACATTCTCATCGGCATTGCTAACTCTGTGGGGAAGTTCATGCGGTTGGACAACTTCTCTCTCTGTGGGTATGACTGCAAAGCTGCTAAGCTGATGGTAACTTTCGAGATGGAGAAGGGCCTTCCTGCGGAGGTGGAGCTGGAATGGGGTTCCAAGGTTTGGCGTCAGCGCCTGGACTATTTTAAGATGTCGTTTAGATGTTTTCTTTGCCATCAGACAGGACATGTGAGGGCTATTTTCCTGTTTGCTACTTCTCCCTCTCCTACTGTGAAATGTGCTCCTCATGCTATCCCTCATGACAGAAGGGTTCTTTCATCAGAAGGCGCAATTTGCTCTGTTGTCTCGGGTAAGTATAAACTCCTAGCGATCCCTAATTTTCCTGAGATCTCCACTGATGAATTGTTTTTAATTTTGGATGTGGAGGCTATCTTAGATAATAAGATTGCTACTGGGGATATTTTCTTAAAGATTGATACTCCGGGGCTGGTCCTTCTGAGCCTCGGGGGGGTTCCCTTGCTGATAAGTCTTTGACCTGTAGGGACCTCTTTTGTCGGGGTCCTTTGTCGAGGGAGGTTGATGTGCCCGTTTTTCCCTGTTCTCTTGGGGATGGCTTGGCTATTGTATCGGGTGTTAGTTCTGTGGATGAAGTTGGTATGGAACCTATGGCTCAAGACCAATATCCTTCTACTTCTAAAGACCTAGAAATTTTGAGAGAATCCGTTGTCTCGGCAGAGGAGGGGAAGGATGCCTTTTCTCCTCTACCCATCTACTCTAAAGATCCCTCATCTAATCCCTTAGTTCAGTCGGTTAATTCTGCTCGATTTCATAACGTCACTTTAAGGAAGGCTCGCAAGCATGGTAAGAATCTGGGGGCCTCGATTGGTGGGGACCTTGGGAGTCATACCCCCATTTCTGAGAGGATGGACTCGGTTAGTAGTGTGGGGTGTTTTGAATCTGTTGGGGGCCTTAGAGCTTTTCCCCCAGGAGATGGGGTTTCTTGATGTCTTTATGCTCTCTGAATATCTGGGGGGTGGGTAAGGCTGTTTGAGTTAGGGCCTTATCACACCTTATTGCTACTACTCGACCTAGTGTCATTTTATTACAGGAAACAATGTCTGAAGATTTACAAACGATTACAAAGGTTGCTGGTATTTTGGGGGGATGGGAGGTCTCGGCTGTAAGCTCTAACGGGATGTCGGGTAGCCTCTTGGCAGCCTGGGACCCTCATCTTTACTCCTTCCTGGTTTATAAAATGAGATGGGGTATTCTGTTGGAGGGATTCTGTAAGATGAATAATCTTCATCTCTCTATTCTTAACTGCTATGCTCCCTACTAGAATAGAGAGGTTTTCTAGAATGGGCTCCATTCCTCTTGTCTGTTGAGAAGAGACAACTTGATTATGGTGGGAAATCTCAATTTCACAAGGTTGGCTCAGGAGGTGTGGGGACCAAAGGCCAAGTTGGATGCATTGGCTACTTTGTTTTCTCAGTTTATTGATCGTAATGACTTTATTGATGTGTGTACAGGGGTCCTTACACCAACTTGGTTCAATGGTCGGTCAGGGCAGGAGGGCATTCACAAAAGACTTGACAAATTTTTGGTGAAATCCAAGCTGTTGTACTCTATTACCTGTTATCGTTCTTGGGTTGGTGAGTCAAAGATCTCTGACCACTGGCCGATCTTCTTATCATTGGATTTGGGAGAAAATCTGCAAAAATTTCCTTTTAAATTTGACTGCACATGGCTCTTGGATGAGGCTTTTACTCTCTTCGTCCAGGACACTTGGCTAAAGTCTAATATCAATTTGGACTTCAATCCAGTAGAATTATTCTTCCTGAAACTTAAAGAACTCAAGGGGAGAGTTTTGAGCTGGATTCATAAAAGGAAATTGGAGGACAAGCAATCTTTATTGCTCCTGGAAGCTCAGTTACAGGTTCTTTACTCCTTCAATTTGGAGACTCCCCTTGATCCTTCAAAGTTTGAAACGTTGAGACAGTTGGAGTGCGATAAAGAGAATCTTCTTTTAAAGGAGGAGAAGGAATGGCGTTTAAAAAGCAGGGCACTTTGGGTACAATCAAGTGATAAAAATTCAATATTTTTCCACGCCTTTGCCTTGACCAGGAGAAATAATAACTCCATTTGGAAAATTGTTGATGAGTTTGGGATGGAAGTTTCTGGGGTGAAGGATGTACAAGCTTTGGAAAAACAGCACTTCTGCAAACTGTATTCTAATGACAATTCTTGTGATTTGCTTGCACAATTACGGGTGGCTCGACTGTATCCTAAATTCTTTTCTGATGAGGCGGCTGCTAATTTATTTGCTGAGATTACCCTGGATGAGGTCGAGAACACTCTTAAATCCTTTGCTAAAGAAAAAATCCCAGGGCCCGATGGCTAGCCCGTTGAGCTTTTCCTGCATTTCTTTGACATCATGGGCGGTGACTTATTGAGGATGGTGAATTATACTCGGTCTGAGGGGTACATCTCTGGCGCCTTGAATTCCACTTTCATCACACTTATTCCCAAAATCAATGATTCAAGGGCTTTTCGTGACTTTAGGCCCATTGCTTTATGGAATCTGGCATACAAAGTTGTTTCAAAGATTATTGTTACCCGTCTGAAGCCAATTTTATCTAGATTTATCTCTCCTGAGAAGTTCGACTTCCTTCAGGATCGACAGATACATGATGCTGTTGACATCACTTAAGAGATCCTCCATACCATAAAGTCTAAGAAGCGGAAAGCTATTATCCTCAAGATGGACCTGGAAAAGGCCTATGATATGGTATCTTGGTATTTTCTGAGGATCATTCTCATTCAAATTGGGGTTCCTCCTTTGGCCATTAGATGGATTATGGCGTGTGTGACATCGATGAATATTGTTGTTCTGGTGAATGGATCTCCCTCTTCTTTTTTCAGGTGCTCCAGAGGTATTCGGCAAGGTTGTTCGTTGTCCCCATTTTTATTTCTGTTGGTAATTGATGGTCTAAGTAGGTTAATAAAGCAGGCACAGTTAAATGGGATGATAAGAGTCCTATCTATATCAGAGGATCTCTCTATCACTCATGCTCTTTTTGTTGATGATGTTTTAATTGTTGGGGCTGATTCAGTGGAGGAGTGGCGGACATACAAAGAGATTATTGACCTGTTCTGCAAGGCTTCTGGCATGAAGGTTAGTCTGCGAAAGTCGTGCTTATATGAGAATCTTAATGATGAGGATAGGGTACAGGATATTCGGGCCATGATACCTTTTAATTGCTGCAAGATCTTTGATCGGTTCACATACCTTGGATTTTTTCTCAAACCAAATGGCTACTTGGTTAAGGACTGGCACTGGCTGCTTGCAAAGTTCGAATCTCGCATTTCACATTGGACTTATCGGCTGCTCTCTATTGGGGATAAGCTTACTCTTTTGAAGTCGGTTCTTATTGGTTTATCGGCTATTGGTTTTCACTCTTACCGGTTCCTGTATCTATCCTCACCTCCTTAAGAAGACTTATGTTCCAATTTTTGTGGAATGGTGGTGTGAAAAAATATATTTTTTTCTCTGATCATCTGGGAGAGGATTTCCTGACCATTCTCAGCTGGATGGTGGGGGATTAAGGACCTTTCTATCTTCAGTGCTGCTCTTCATTTGAAAATCCTTTGGAGAGCGTTATTTGGAAACTCTCTTTGGACCCGGGTCATCCACCACAAATATGTGAAGATGGAGACTTCACTCTGGCTCAGAAGGCCACATAAAGTTGTCAATGGGGTGTCCCCCATATGGAACGGCTTCATGAAGGTGTCTTGCTGGCTTGCGGAGGAGCTCTGTTGGAAAGTCGGGAATGGTCGGGATGTGGCTGTTGGAATAGATCCATTGCTCGGCCTTAATGGTGAGTATAAATTATCAAACCCTATTATTTTAGCGTTAAGATATGTTGGAGCGGTCACTTTGAACTTGATTTTCAAAGATACTCCTTCGAGGTATTGGGCAGCAGCAGAGGATTTGCAGATTCCCAGAATTTATCATGCTGAATGGGAATGTTATGTACAGGCTTTGAACAATGTAGGCATCCGTCTATCTCCTGAGGGGGTTCGAATTGTTTGGGAAAGCAATCCGGCATCTAGGATGGTCACGGCCAACACTGCTTATAGTTACATGATCAAGAGGAAGTGCATTCATCCAAACCACTGGTGGTATAAGACCATCTGGTACTGCACATCCCATTGAAACTCAAATGCTTTACCTAGTATATGCTCGTCGATAATTTAAAAACATGGGACAATTTGCTTTCGAAAGGATGTGGCCCAACCGCTGTATCATGTGCAAAGATGCGGTTGAATCTTCATCACATCATTTTATGGATTGTTCCTTTGCGAGAAGGATTTGGGAGAAATTTTATTAGAGCTTTGATATTATGGTGACTTGGGAAGGCTGCTCTATTGAAGCTGCTCTTCATTCATGGATTAATAATTGCAAGACCCACCCTACTCTGCCTATTTTTATTTGTTGGGTTTTATGGCGGGCCAGAAATCTAGCTACCTTTCAAGATTATGTGCCAAACTTGGATACTTTTTATTCCTTTGTTCTGTCGCATTATTTACATCGCCTGAAATTGGAGACGAAGCCTGTTGGGAAAAATATTGGTCACTTTCTCGTTCCTTCTGATGATCCTGTCTTATTATTTGATGGGGCTGCAAATATGGGGAATTGTGAAGCTGGGGGTGTTGTCATTCTCAGCCATAGCCATTTCTTCAATCTGCGCTTAAAATGTGGGATGGGATATAATATGAAAGCAGAGTTGCTTGCTCTCTAGTGTGTCATCCGTGTGGCCAATCTTTTTGGTCTGCCAAGAGTAAAAAAATTTGGAGATTCCCGAGTCATTATCAAATGGGCTCAGAGAGTTTATGACTTGCAGGTGCTGAATCTTCATTATTGGTGTAGCAGAATTAAGCATGAGCTCCGATTATTCATGGACTTTTCTATATTACACCTATATAGGGAATTCAATGCACAAGATGATCAGCTCTCGAAACAGGCATTGGAAGGGGAGGAGGGATTTCTTTCCTGGGAGGAATTCTATGAGAACTCGTTGACTGCCTCTGGCTCTGTATATTTCCTTCATTAGACAATGCTGGGCTTTATTATAGGGTATCTGGAAACANAACTCAAGATTCTTCTCCAAGTTTCCTGAGTCCAACTCAGGCTCCTATAAGGCACTACCTCGACACACGAGGCTCAATATTGACACACAAGATTGACCTGGAGAATGACTCATGATGTTGTAACTTTAACATACCATTCAAATAAGAAAATTTCCAAAACTTCACAACTAACATGTAGAACCATTATTGAGTCTATAACCTAGCTCATTGATGCGTCTTTGCCAAAAGGTAAAGGAATCTCGGATCCACAAATATTTTTTATTAGTTATTTGATCTGTATACCCCTAATAAGTAACGATCTAGATCCCGTCCTTAACGATGTAAGCTGGAGTATGCTTATAAATCCAATGTAATACTGGATTCCAGATATAGATAAGTTAATGAACTAAATCGTGTTTCCCTCAAGCGAATGATTTAGAGAAACAAGTAACTGGAGCGGAGTACTTTCATATGGGTGACTTGATTAGCTTGAGCAGTGTCAGTGATCACTTGGATGGGTCTTCTACGAATTATTGGCCCACATAAAGGTTTGGTTTTAATGTGACTATGGTCACACGTTGCTGAAGATCCCAAGGCCGAGAAGTATGAATCTACGAAAAAGGTAGAAGAATGTTCTCATGATCCATCCAAGTATCCATCTAAGCACCATTAAAACGTGCCCATGACCTTCACTCAACAAACACAGAGATTCAAATCCATGCAATCTCCTTCTCTCACATTTAGTATTTTCTATCTAGTAGTCATATCATACCTATTCGCAATCACGTCCAAGCCTAGACTATTCCTTTTTTTCCTTTTTATGATAGAGATTATATTGAGTATATTGGTACACATATAGATTGCAACCACGATACTGACACTATTGTTTTGGTCCCCCAATCCTTGATCTTCCCTTATTATTTGAGTCGGACATTGATAATATAATTGGGGATTCGGATGGCATTATTCATTGGGAAAATAATTATTAAGCATCACATTTTTGGCATTGGATCATCTCACTTAGTAGTACAATTGGGCACGTTGATGCATTATATATAACTATAGATAAACTATGAATCAAACTGTGGACCACCTTGATACACTACAATTAAAGGGCATCAATCATAACAACGATCCATTTAGTATCTATGCAAGCACTTGTGTAACTCTATCAACCAGAACCAATAAAGGTTCGTTAGGTTCACAGTCATGGATCTATAGATCTTATGCTTGAAGACCTGGCCAAATATGCATCAGACGAGCCCTTACAACTTCAATTTCATCTACCATCACAAGCTTGTATCGACACAAGTGTTACGTTCCTCCCTAATTCACACACGACTAGCCTCTCCCTTATTTTAGGCTATATATAGTGGCATATTTCAACACTTTTATTGTATAGTTGGTGTTTGAATATCTTAATACAAAGATATTTTGGAAAGAATTATGTCCCAAGAATATTAGTCTATGACTTAGTTTAGTTAGTTTTCACCAAATCTCCATGAAAATACTCTCCTACAACTACATAATATTATTTCATATATCTATCTATCTATCTATCTATATATATATATAAAGCTCTCACTACTATCATGCACAACACAACTCAACTCCTTTTTAGTTGAAACCTAGCATATATCTTCCCAAGTATGATGGATATATGAACATCAATCTTTTGAAATCTTGGATCCAAGGTTTACATGCTTGCTTTAAGGAAAGACCTGCCGTGAAGGAAGATAAGTGCTCACATATGATTGGATTTCATTCTACCAACGTCACCCATACTTGGTGGCAAACTCACATTACAAATATTTCTGTCCATCCTTCTACACAATGTATTATTAGTTGGGATGTGTTTGACTAGGATTTTAGTGACCAAGTCTATGCCTGAGGTATCTTCAAATTTTTCGAGTTTCTAGTTCCATATTCACCAATGAATGGGATGGAGCATACAACATTACAATATCATTCTCTATAATCTTCATCTTCAACTCAAAATTAAAGATTCATAAGAGGTACTAATTATTAAATACAATTATATGTTATTAGATATGTTTGACCATGAAGTTGAATTATTTGATAATCTTACATTAGAGAGGGCCTTTATCCTCTCAATAGTGGAACAAAATCTAGCTTAGCAAATCCATTCCACTTATTGTTCTCCCCCTCCATCCCAAACTCTTCCTATGTTGATCAATGGTGCCACCATCACCAAATTTCTTCTCATTCCTCTCTATATGGTCAAGTACTTCATCAATAGGCCCTCACTACCACCTAATGCACCTATTAATTATCCTTAAAGGTTGATCTCACCCAACCCCTAGGTTCTATTATCACATCCCATCCATCCACCTCCTCCTTGGACTAGCCCCTTGATTAATGTTCCACCTCATCAATGTACTCCACAACATACCACCCCCCATGCTAAGCATGTCCATACACCTCTCAACCTAAATACCAACCCTTCATATGTCAACTCATATCCTCCAATTATTACCTCTACCAACCCCAAGGCATGTTTTTTGTACCTCCACTCCACCCCCTATCCATGTTTCCAAATCCATCTACATCCCCCTCCATATGTTTAGCAAGCAAGGCTCTCACATTGATGAGATGCCCAACCCATTTTAAACATTGCCCCAACTCTCTTCCTAAAATCTATCACCATTATAAATAAGATTATTACCAGGTCATAACTTGAGTATGAGCATGCTTAGAACCTTTTGGTCCATTTTCCACTTATGGGTGCCAATAATAGTACTCAACCTTCTTACAAAGACAAGGCCATTACAATTTGTACAATTAAAAAAAAAGGCCGCAACCTACTCTGTTGCCCCTATAGCATTTTCTTAATTGCTTATCACATCTCCATCTTTTCAAAAGTATCCACCTCCATAAGAATATATTAGATTTTCAGTTCCAACATGGGAAAATATTTGTAACAATCATTCTCCACCCATCACTTGTCCAATAGATATTCCTACTAGAAAACACGGGGTTCAGAAAATTTTCCTTCTTCAATAGAGTAATGATAGTGGTACAATGCCATCTACCATCACACACAGCCTACTTCTAGAAATTGCAACTACATATCTAAACATACACTCATCCCTCCCTAGCACCATTCCTAACTTATGAGACAATGGGGGAAAACAAAATCCCTCTAACGGAACAATTTTCAACATCATCAACTCTGAAATTTACCCCATCACATAATTTATTTTCCTCTAGTTGCACATTGTTCCAACAAACTCATTCTTGGTAGCATGATTCATCAATGCATTCAATATTCTCTTCTATATTTCCATTCCTCTTGTAGTTTGAAAGGATTGAAAATGAATACCTTATAGGCTAAGTAGGATGACGTGTCGTATGGGATTAGCAAAAACCTCCAAGCATTAATTGATTGATTAGCGCAGTTAAATCTGAATCTAAATCTCCATGAAATATCACCACATATGTCAAGAACAAGAACAACTGGCACTCTTATTCCTCGCGAAAAGTGAACCATTTCTCCTTTCTTTTATTATTCATCTTTCAAAGTGTAATTTGGTTCAAGGTTTGAAAGTCGGCATCCCCGTCAAAGTCTATGTAGTGCTACGTTTTTCCAAATTTTGAGTTGGAATTTGTCTTTAGCCCAGGGTTGAGGTGGAGGGATTAATCTTATCTATATGTAATAATAAAACTCACGGGTCTAAATTCAACACCATTTTTGCATTTTCATTCATTTTCAATAATGTAATTTATGTTTCAAGATGCCTATTTCTATTTAAAAGAAGCATTTAAACTTGTCTCTATAATCAGGAATCAATGCATGCTTGATTTATTCACTATTGATAGCATTTCTTGTATGTTGTTGCTGGAATAATAGACTTGGAAATATTACTGCAAAGAAGGGTAGACGGTTGAAGAAGATAAAATTTGAGGAACCATCCATGGAAAAATCCAATCTAATTTTTAATGACATGGATGCTAGTATCGACATTCCATTGATCAAGAATTCATCAATATATTTGAAACATATTGAAGAGCACCTCAATAGCCAAAACTTACTCATGGAACATTTATCAAATAAACAACTGACCTTGTCCATATGAACTGCATGGTGTATCTTAGTGGCACAAATTTGCAACTGAGCTAGAGATTCTTCCTTGCTCTGATGTACTGCATTGGTTGACCAAAAGGGCCAACACTAATGAGATGAGTATTGTCTCAGATGACCTGCACACTTTGAAAAACACAAGGTGGATTCTCAAATATTATATACTTGGTATTGTAGAACTTTATCTTGGAATTCTTGATGTAATTCAATATTCCATTTCTTATTTTTGTAATACTTCAATTGCTATATGAAGTGTTTGTAGCCAAAGATTATTTATGTGTTAGTTTTACTCTAAATTTCATGGGGGCAGTTGACAAATTATTTGGGAGTTTGAGTTAGACATAATTCTAGAGGAAGATTACTTTTTCTTCCACCTATTTCGGTAAGAGATGAAGTGTTGCAACCAAAGGCTATTTATGTGTTATTTTTACTCTAAATTTTACTGTGGGAGTTGACATATTCTTTAGGAGTTTGAGTTAGGAATAATGTAGATGAAGATTACTTTTTCCTCCACTTGTTTCCATAAGATATGAATGTTGAAACTAAAGGAGGTTATTTATGTGTTAGTTTTACTCTACATTTCATTAGGGAAGTTTGCATATCCTTTGGGAGTTTGAGTTAGGAATAATTCTAGATGAAGATGATCCTTTCCTCTACTTGTTTTAGTAAGAAATACATATTCCAACCAAAGGTTATTTATGTGTTAGTTTTACTCTACATTTCATTGGGGGAGTTGGCATATTCTTTGGATATTTGATTTAGGCATAATTTTAGAGGAATATTACTTTTTCCTCCATGTAAGAGATGAATGATCGATGATTATTATTCTGGAACTACTTGAGTAGACATTTAGATTTTATGAATTCTATGCGGCTTCCTTTTGGTGATTGCAAGTGCTTCATACATCTTTGGGAACCTACATTTGGTGGAAAATTGACTATAGATAAAAATCCTTTCAAGGGCCATACATATAGTGTTGAGCATATACAATGTATACGAACAGAAGCCAATGTCTTTGCTTCATGTTCTGTTGATATAAATATAGCTATATGGGATGCCCAAATTTGGGAACAAATAGCACTCTCAAAAAAGGAACATGATGCATATGTAAATGTTATATCATGGAACCTCTTGGAAAGATGTATGATATCCTATGGAAGTGATGATGGAAGCTTCTCCAATTGGGATCTTAGATCATTCAACGAAGACTCTCTCATGGCTCATTTAAAACACCATAAGCAACCTATTATGTCCATTGAATGGATTCCATGTATTGTGAATGTGCAGTTTAACTATGTTGTCCACATATTTTTGTGGCCTAAGTAAGGGTCAATTCATTCTCTATCTAGTGAAGAGTTTGTGCAAAAAAATTCTAATCTTTTCAAGTTTGATCTATTATACAATCCACTGCATTTTGAGAGTTGATAGATGCTTGCAAAAATCTGAGAGACACCCAATTAATATTCAGGTTATATAATCTCTAGAGTACACATTTGTAGGCTTCTAGTTGTTATATATTCAAATTTTATACTATAGATAGTATCTTTTGGTTGGCAATGAAATGTTGTAAGATGCAAATCATTACACCATTTGAGTTGTTTATGCATTATTTTATGTTGTAGTGTTTTGGTTCTAAGTGGATGCGTGTATGGTGGTCATTATTATACTTTCATTAGGCAAACTCTCTCAAACCAATGGTATGTATCTGAACCTTTGGTGCATTGTTTATTTGTCAGAGCTTGTCTATTTTTTTGTTTCCAATTGATATAATATAAATTATTGACATATAGAGACTCGATAGTCAATATTATATTGTAGTTGTGGGTGTTATATCATCAGGTATAATTTTATCTTTATTGTTTCTTATTTTAACTCTATGATTTTGTATAAATAGTTGCTTATATTGAATTCCAAGACTTATTGCAAAGGTATAAATGTTGTGTTAGTTTTTCAGAATTTACTTCAATCTGATCTAGGATCTTTACTGAGAGAATACCATGTACAACATATCAAGCATATCAATCACAACAAGCAATCACAAGAGACAATAGACACACAGAGTTTCCTTGGGGAAAACCATAAAGGTGAAAAACCCCAATAACTTCCTCAGAGATAGATAGAGCAATGATACAANNCAATGTGTCCACAAGTTGGATGATAACATCCCTTTTTCCTTTCTTCATGGTCAAGCTTACTCAAGAATCTGCCACTTGTTTTGATCTGCACAACAAAGGTATCATGACTTGTGGGACTTGTGCACACTAGTTCCTTAGCATAGTGGGATTTGTGCACTTGGGAACCACTACCTGTTGGGTCTTGCACTCTTGAAGTGCCATTGCTCGGTGGGTCTTGCACACTTCCGAGACTTGCATACATGTTTTTATATACTTCTTCACACCATCTCTTTGACATCAACTTTGAAGTACCATAACTACATGGGATTAGGGACTTGCGCACATTGTTTTATGTACTTGTTCAAACTGGCACATGGATATGAATCCCTCTTTGAAATCAATGATAACCAAAGTTCAAAAAAATCCACTAAATGCAACTTGTGAAAAAATGATAACTCTAGAGGGTTCTTATGAAGTTGTATATTGTGTTAAGCATGAAATTTGTAAAAAGTCCCTCCTATGGTCGAAATGATGGATGGAGATGTGATAGACATTCCTCTTATATAGGTCTTGATTAAGACATGTGGTGTAGTTGAATTATTTTATCCCCTATCTCCATGCACATACACATATTCTAAAATTGATGCTCTCATCAACTCTATTTGTTCTCTCACCACACAATAGCTCACTAAAGGGCACTACAAGGAAAAGGCCCTTTAGTGCTGTAATTTTTGCTTTATATGACATTCAACAAAAATGATGTTTTACTTTGTTTTGGGAATAGCATATTCCTTTAAGAGTCAACTTCTTGTGTTGGTTGATGTCATAGAATAGAATAATGACCTGAGATAATTTAGTAAGGAGAAGCGGATGTGGTCCCAATATTTGTGTGTTATGTCATTCTGCTCCTGTAACTATGAATTATGGAACATCTCATAGTTCACTGTCCTTTTATGGAAGTGGTTTGGATGGAAAATTTATAAGTCTTTAAAATTTCACAAAGATGGAATTCTTAATATTTGGATATGTGTTCTAAAAAATGGATAGAAAATGTTGTTCGCATTATGATTCAGTTATGCGCAAAAGAGTAGACATATAGTTTTCATTGATGGTTGGCAAGCAGATAGATAGTTGCATAATAGAGAATTGTTGAATTGTCAGTGTATGGCGTCAAGTAAGGTGGGAATATTTAATGAAGGATGCGGGCATAATGAGTGAATCCTGTGGGCATATAAAAGCCCTTGTGGGAATCCTTGTGAGCCCATGCAGGCATCACAAATAGCTTACTGCGGGCATCTTAATGAGTGGAGCCTGCGGGCATTTAAAATCCCTTGCAGGCATCCTTGTGAGCCCCTGTGGGCATCACAGATAGCCCATTGTGAGCATCTCTAAGACCCCATGCGGGCATTACTTGATACCTTGTGGGCATCAGTTGAAGGCCCATTGTGGGCATATAGAGAGGCCACTACGGGCATAAATGAGGCCTTGCGGGCATATGAGGGCTAAGTATAAGGCCCCTGCAAGCATCATTAAGAGCCACTTGCAGGAATTTTAACTAGCCCCATGCGGGCATTTTAAGAAGCCTCATATGGTCAGCATATGGAGTCAAGCAAGGTGAGAAACTGAAGAGACAAGATTTTTTTGATGTAGCCGATTTTTCAAGCTGTGATGTGTCGGGATTCTATTAGATATCACTCTCATAAAATGTTAGGTAAGAATGATTATGGAAGGGGCCGATATAAGCATCGATGGAGAATGGTTAGCAAATAACCATGTCATATGACCTTAGTATTGGGATTGTTCTATGCACCGATAAAATAAAAAGAGGTCTGGAAGCATTAAGAAAATGCCAAATGTGGCGAAATTTTTATAGGATACCAAAACATTTATTTTGGTAAAGATTAAGTGGCAGAAAATGCATAT
>NWUY0300032279.1:64807-77646 GCA_004151065.3 Larix sibirica | reverse complement strand
TGATGTGACGGGAACCATGACCACTACTGGTTCCCGCACAACAATAGGAGCCTCTCCCCTAATCCAATTCATGATTTTCTCTTCCTTCAAGCTAAAACAGTGAAAACCATTAATGATGCACCGACAAGATTGTCCTTTTAACCTGCAAACACCATCAATACATTGACATAATAAGTAATAACTAATTACACAATGACATAATAAGTAATAACTAATTACACAATAGTTTAATGTAATTTTGACATGTATATGATATAATATTGGAATATTGGTTCATACAAAAGGGCTTTGCAAGTGTACCAAACAAGAAATATTGATGCTTAGCATGCACACTTTTATACCCTCCTTTGCAGCTCAACACAATCTAACATGTATTGCATTTGGTGTTGAGTCGACTCTATATGGATTATTCTTTGGCCCTATTGCCACAACCAAGGTTCCTACAAATATCTATATAAAATGGCTCGATTTATGTGGGATCTTGAATCACATGGAGAAGAACTACAATGGAAGTAGCCTTAGCACTACTCACACAACCACAACCAGAGTGTATAATAGGTAAAAAAAAATCATATAATTAATTCAATTATTTATATAATTTGTAATGAATTAATTATTTATATAGTTTTTAATTTGGCTTACATACATAGTACTTAATTATTTATATAGTTTGTAATTTGGCTTACATACATAGTACTTAATTTGCCTTGATTACACTATACACATAATTACAAATTCTTTTGGTTTATCATTGTATTCAAATCATGAATACCATATTATTTAATTGAATTCATGAGTTTAGTGGTGAAGAAAAAATGAAAAAATGAAAAAATACCTACCATAAAATAGAGTTAATAGAGAATAATAACCCTCTCATACCTAATTCTCATACCTAGGGACTTAGGCTATGATCTCATGAGTCTATTAGGAGAAATTCCATTCAATTTGGCTCTCTGAGTGAACTTGGAGCTTCCTAATAAGTTCTAGTGTCCTGAAACATCATTATCTTCCTTTTTTTGAACTCCTAGAATATATTTTGGCATATGAGGGGGAATTCCTTTAATTAGGGCTTATTTTCCTTGATTTTAGGGTCCCGCGTTGCACGTTAGAGTTGTGGAGTGAATATGGGGACTCCATGCACCTCATTTTTATCTATTATGAGATAGTAGCACCCTCCTTGAGTGTTTTTAGGGATGTGCACCTCATGCATTTTCCTTCAATCATTTGCATGTACCTTTTTTCAGTTACAGTTAGTTGCTTCTAGCATGTAGGGAGCTAAGTCCACTTAGGGAAGTCACGAGTCAATTAAAATAATATTGGAGAGTGTGCATGGATAACTAAGGGTCCTTGTTTCTAGTTAAGACTAACTATCATCTCATGCATTGCATGAACAATTTGAATTTCCTCCATAACCTATTCGAATTGCCTTGCCTATTTATATTTTCTAGTTCATTTAGCGAAGNCTTAATGTAATACAACATTCTCTCTTGTTATTTACTTCTCTCTTTTGTGTAATGATTAATGTTTAGCACATTCATTACATGAATTTGTTATATTGCCGATCTCTTTCACAATATTGCTATGTTGCTTAGCATCTAGATTTACATGCTCAGATTCAACATGTTATTAGAGCTGCAGGGGTGCTAAACAAGTTGGTATACTAGTTTTTATAGAGATCTAGTCGTGTTGAAGGTTGAAGGAGGCCCTAGAAGCTTCACAACATATGCCCTACCAGGACATATTCAAATCCATTGACAAGTTGAAAGATGCCCCAAAAGCTTCACAACATATGGCCTACAAGGACATATTCACTGTCTTCCAAAAAGAGAAGACAGTGGGAACAAAAGTAGCAATTGCAAAACCAAATGGACCAGATGTGCTTAAAAAAATCAAAGAAAAAATAATACATAGTAGTGTATATGCAAGGACTTAGTTGACCCTCCACAACGAATCGTGTAGGGAAAAATCAATAGAGTGGACTTCCTTCATTTTTTGGTATTTTTCTTTTTACAATCATGTAGTAATCTTCCTTAACAAAAAAAACGGCCCCTTATGCATCTATGGACTTTGGATCCATATTTTGATGTATGGATGAAGATTGTTGGGTTGTTTTATGGAGCGACAACTACCACCTATGAACTATGGACTATGGAGCTCTATTTTGATGTATGGATGCATATTTTGGGGTTGTTTTATGAATTGACAATTAACACATATATACATACCACTTACACCCATAATTCTACATACCATTTTCTTACGACTTTTTATAAAAACTTTGGTAAAAGTATGGTAGACTCCAGTCACCACACATACATAGAGCATCGAAGTTCTTAACAATACAGACAAGGATGAATCATTCCCCTGTAACCCATATTCTATAAAATGGGGGTGATATACCTCCAACCTTCAAATTCAATTTTTTCCAGTTTTCTTCTGTCAAATTCCAATCAAACTTGAGATTCACTCGTGCATGTTGGTTCTTCTTGTGGGTGAATACATTACACATTATATATGGACCAAATCGGTCCCCATCAGCCCTAATTATGTCAAAGGTGGACGATTTTTCTAAAAAACATCCTTGGAACAATAAATCAAGGGCTATTGTAACCGTATTCTGGAATAATTATATGAAATACAAAGGGCGAAATAGCTTGTAAAATCATCCATGGATGCAAATCGAGGGAGAATTTAATATTTCAAGTGAATTTTAGTGGATATCATCATGGGCGAAAGGAGGATTCAGACAAAATTTATTGGGGCAGAATTCATTTTTCTTCTCTCTTACTAAAAATGGGAGGGCTATTCCGTAAATAGTGGACTATTTTTTTAAAATAGAGAAAATTGGTTAGATATTAAAAAATCGCCCACTATATATTTTAAACTCTCCGCCCCTAAAATTTTCTATGAAAAACATACCCTTTTGTACGGGATTCCTCTACCACCACAAGGAGATCCTGTCCCACTAGATCAAAAAACTTGGAAAAAATTCCATGGTCCAATCATTAAGGCTAGGGCTCTTGTCCCTGGCTAATTTCCTCAGTACAGCTTCGATGTCTCAAGGTGCCCGCCCTTCCCATCTACAAACCTTGCTAACCTTCCTCTTCTGAGAAAAAACGGGGATAGTGGTTCAGTACCTTCATCTTGGATTCTATATTAGAAATACCCGTGTCTTTAAAATAGTGCTCAAAATGCTTGATTGCTTCCCTTTCCAAATCAACTTGTTTGCTAATTTCCGAACCATGAGAATCTTTCAAATCCCATATGGAGTTCACATTCCCTCGGCCGCTTGAGAATTTATGAAATAATTTTGTATTGCAATCCCCCTGCTTTTTCCATATTGCTCAGCTTTTTAAACGCCAGGTTTCTGCTTCGATCTTCAGTATTTTACTTTTCTTATCCTCCACGGAAAGAATAAGTTGTTTTTCCTGCTGAGTGAAAACATCTGCTTTGCTCCTCCTGTAGAATTCAGAAATTTTCTCTTCGATGTCCAATAATTCTGGTCTCATCATCCATTTTTTATCTTTCTCTTCTTTCATCACATCCTTCCTGAGGTTGTTGAGTTTCTTCACCAGTCCATACATTGTTGAATTACCAGCCTCTAATTTAGTGGTCTTCCAAAATTCCTCAACCAAGTGAATGAAACCTTCCTCTTCCAACCACACATGGTTGAATTTGAAAGAGAAGCCCTGCTTCTTAATTTCCAAATCCAGTTGTAGCACTATGAGTCTATGATTCGACACGCCTGAACCGATTGACCAAGATCGAAATATGGGAATAATATCTTCCAAATATTCTACTATGAATAAACCATCCAATTGCTTTACAATGGCCGCCTTTACCAGATTGGTAACCACATCAATAAGTTTCATCTCTTGAAGAACTGACCAAAGTAGTTAGAAAGGGCGTCAATTTTTGAGCGAGGTCCCCAAATATCACTTGCATCCAGTGTGAGGTTTACTAATCTCCCCCCATAATCAAACAAGGGTCTTTAGTAAACCATGCATCCCCACTTAATCGAAAAATAATTGTTTATTTGTGTACGGGTCGTAGCAATTCAAAATCCATACCTGGTCTACCAAGCCCTTAAATTTCCCTTCTAATAAGATTCCAGCAGTAGTGATGTATGTAAGGCTTAAGTTCAACTTACATTGGGTTCCAAGCCGCCAGCAGACCTCTTGATTAACCATCAGCATCAGTCGCACATACTTCACACCCTGGGAATAGCTTCAGGAAAACACCACATGCTTTTACTGATGGACGCATAGTTTCTTGGATCATCACCAAGTCTAGATGAGTTAATTCAAACATTCTTCTCAGTGCGTTGAATTTTGGGCCCCCCCTAGACCTCCAAAATTATAGGAGAGCAAAAACATTAATCCACTGAATCCTTGTCCTGCTCTGCTCTAAGGGCCCAAAAGACTGTTAGAGGACTGTCTCGCTGCAACTTTTAGTCTGGTAGAAAGAGGGAAAAATGATGTTTCCTGGCTCCCTTCCTCCCCGGATTCTACAGAAGATCAGTCTGTAAAACCTTTTTTGCTTTATTTTTCCTTATCGTAACACACTTTGAAAATTTATCGAATTTATATGGGATACATTGTCCTTTGATGGCTTGTCTTAAAAAACAGGTATATGATCCTTTCCTAGGTATAGGATCCTTTCATGGCTCCCTTCCTCCCAGGTTTGTGGGAACATCTTCATCGTATATCCCGATTCCCACCAATGGTGTGACTATTCTTCTTCTTCTTCAATATAAACCAATGTCACACATTCATTGCGCTCGTCAATAGCTTAGTGTTTGTTTTGGGCGTTATCCACTTTGACATAAAATCAACGAGTAGTCGGTCAATGATGTTTAATAATAGGATAAATATTATGTGCGAATTTTAATGGTTTTACTTTTTTTCAGCGAAGACGTATGGGAAATCCACCAATACTTTCCCACATTTTGTGGATGGTAAGGATGGTAAACCGTCGACCAACAACAACGGTTGACCTAACCCCTAACAACAACGGTTGACCTAATCCCTTAGGACTCAAGGCTTGAACTTTCAATGGTTTTACTTAATCTTATGTTATATATATATATATATATTATGTGAATAATAAAAATGCAAAATCATAAATTTTGTATGTATATATTAAAAAAAACTCTTTGAAAATAAATATTATCATTTTCCACTCTTAGAATAAAGACATTACCACCATTTTGTATTCTAAATTTATAAATTATTATTAAATTAAATTAATAATTAACTTTCAAATAAAAAGTTTAAAATAACTTCTAACATATTAGTCATTCTTAATTTTTAAAAATTTAAAATCTTATACAATGGTATTTTATGTGTAACATTTTTTTTTAATGTATAATGTGTGTGAGCAATGTTACCTTTCAAATCACATTGAGGGGTGAGGGTAATCTTTACAAGACAATTATTCTTTATTTGCAAATAATTAATATAGAACAAGGTCTACTTATTATTTTCCCAACGGGGGATATATATGGATCATGCAATTTCATTAATGGAGAGTTGGAGGTGAATTTGTTTGCCTATAATTTTAACATTTAGAATTTGTTTTTTTTTTCTAATTTTAAGTTTTTTTAAAATCATATTTATCGTGGATTTCATTGGCATTGTACAAGGTGACGTTGATGCACCATGAAAAGGCGGCGGAATAGTGTCAGTTGTCTAGGGTGTGATTAATGAACGTACAATTGTTGGCAAGGGGAGTGCTAGGGTGTGATTAATGGTGGTGCCCCGTGCGATATGGATGCTCTGGTCACAACAATGGAAACTTATTTGTTCAGTTTAGGCGACGACAAACAGTATGATATTTCATGTTCTCTGATTTTTCATCTCTGCATCTACTACATACTCATTTTCCAAACCATACAGTGCCTCTTCTTGTGAGGTCTTCTCCTAATTGCAAGATAGTTTACATTGCTCGAAACCCCAAAGATTCCTTCGTTTCCCTTTGGAAATTATACAATAGACTTCATGGAGAGGGTCTTATTATTTGGATGGATATCTCTCCAAGGAAACTATGTTTGATGCATTTTTCTCTTGTTTTACTATGGAGGCCCGTTTGGGGAGAGCGTTTTGAGTTATTGGCATGAAAGAAAGCGCAATTTGAGTAAAAAGGTGATGTTTGTGACTTACGAGGACTTGTAAGATGATTGTGTGGGTTAGGTTAAAAGAAAGAGAGTTTTCTTAGATTGATCTACTCATCTACTGGAAGAGAACACCTAGAGAATTGTGGACAAATGTAGTTTCAATACCTTATCCAATTTGCAAGTGAACAAAAAAAAGGGAAAGTGAAAAAGGCCTTCTTCTTTCACGAAGGAGAAGTGGGTGAGTGGAAGAAACATTTCATGCCACATGTGAGGAGCATATTTATATAGAGATTGAGCAAAAATTGAGCGGCCATAGCCTCCATTTAACTAATAGTATGTAGAAATCCATTGATATCAGGTTCCACTTATTAGTTGTATTGTTAGCTACAGTGAAATCCCTTAGGTGCAATTAGTACATTGCTCTGTGCATAGCTGATGTTGTTTGTTATTTTTCTTAGTTTTATCATCCGTTGCAGCAAAATTCCTTAGTGCAATGAGTCCATAGTTGATGTTACTTTGTTATTTTCATGTTTGTAAGAGATACTCAAAGAGCTCACTTAGGTTGAGGTTGTTTGTCACTACATACTTCTGTAAATGTACTTATTATTCGTGAATTTTGTAGTTTCATTTGTACCTGTCAAAATTGTGTTGCAATGGAAAATGTTAATGCTGCAATGGAAAATGTTAATGTTAATTGTGGTAAGGATTTTCTTTACATCTATGTTAATTGTGGCAATATGCACATTATATATGAATTCACTAAATTCATGGATAATAAAGTGTGTTAAATTTGTTTCTTGTGTGTGAGACTTCCAAGTCTCTATCTTTTTATTTGTAAATGGAATTTTTCCCAGTAATTACTTCTAATATTTTACAAAAAAAAAAATGGAAAACATGGAATTGTATTACTTCCAATTTTTTGCTTCTGGTTTGGTATTTTGTGAATTTGATATGCATTCACACTAAGCGTTTCCGTTCTTGTAGGGTTTCGGGTTTTTATTCAAACCGTTTTCTTAGAGGGTTTTTTTTACGCTAACGATTACTTGATATATTAATAATAACAAAGATGCAATCAGCAAAGTCCCTCTCTTTGAAAAAAATTGAAATGAAAATTTGAAGCTCTTATAAAAGCAAATATTGTATTTTGTGAAACGTCTTAGATTAGCCACCTCTACATGAAAATTATTGAGCATTATCTTCTAATTTTGAAACAAATGTTTGAAAAAAGTAAAAATGTATGTTTAAATGTAATATAATGTAATATTACGTAATATGAAACATTGGAATGTATGTCTAAATGTAATATAATCTTTAATATTACAAAGCATGCATGGGTGTGAGTTTTTTGCGAAGTCACATGTAAACAAAGTTTTTTGCAAAGCCACATGCAAAAAAAATGGAAACTATGTCCAACTTTCCTCCTTAGCTTATATATATAAAGAGAGAAAATATTCATTCAATGGTACAGGACCAACCACTTTTGAAAAAAAATCCTTTATAAATTAAGATAAATAAAAAAACTAAAACTTTAATTCCACTTTAGACATTTTGAAACATTTAAAAAAAGTGAAAACAATAGTCCGATGGTAGGGATTAATAAATGTTTGTGAAAATTTTAGAAAATTAAAATAATTATTAAATACAAAATAATACTACCAATATGCTACAAATTTCAATTATTTGTTGAAACAACAACGATAAAGGAAATGGATGGAAAAACTTGTGCAATATTATTATTATTATTTATATCAAATCTTATAACAATATTATTATCTATATCAATATAGAATGCAGAAAGAAAGAGATGTAATTAATTAAGCAACGTAGGTGACAGAAGTGACTCTGAGTGGATAAGTGAAGGTGTTAGCATAGCTGAAGGACAAGGACACCATTCCTACCACGTCCAACTTCCGACCGTCATTCACTAAGAAATCATAGACAACTAATATTCTGAACAATGTCGGGTTTACTTCTACTACTGATGTCGCCACAGTGGCGTGGATGTTTGCTATTGCGTAGCCATAACTGCATTCGTTGAGAATTTCCACGTCAAATAAATCGATGCCATTGGATGATCCAGGGCTACCACCATCCAACATTGTGTATTGATCTACTGGAGCACATCTGCCTCAGCCTACTTGAATTATCATCCCTCTTTTTTATTCGTGATGAATAGATGATCCTCCTCCTCATGCTTTCACAACATCAACTTGAAGCAAGATAAAAGTAAAGAATATGCAGACAACAAACAAGAGCAAATGCACATAGAACCCTTTGTGATTACGACTACTTAGGGCGGGCGTATTTTCTCAGATCAAACCGATTCAAGAGACACAATTGTATGTTTGATTAATCAATCAAGATAATTGCTCAACAACACTTGTACTCTTTACATATACACACAATTTTTAACTACTTACTAAATAGGTTTAATCTCCTTATAAGGCTTTCTAGAGATTTACATATTTCTTTTATACAGCTCTATCATATTGGCATTAAAGTGCTTTATTGCCTTATATAACAATTCACTTCAAGTCAAGACCATCCAAATTCTAGAGCTTTACGGATTTATACAAATTCATATTGTTTTATGGATTTATATTGTTGGTTAATAAATGCATAAAACCATTTTAATATTTTTAATAAAAAGAATAGTTAAATAAATTATATTTGAGTGTTATTTAAATATAAGTTATTATCATTATTATTATTCAAAAAATATAAAAAAAATCTTTGTTATTATTCATGAAAAAAAGAGATTTCATTCTTCATGTACTTATAATACAACATAATAAAGCAATAGCAAATGATAACAACACTTATAAAAATACATATGCAAACTTATTTTTATTTAGTAACAAAAAGATGAAAACTCTGAGTACAAAGGAATCAATAAAAAGACAAGACTTTACTCTAGAAATTAAAATAAATTTTAAATTTAAAAAAAAAACTAAAACTTTAGTTACCACTTTAGACATTTTCAAATATTAAATGTACTTGCTTCAAACTAATGAAAAAAGTGAAAAGGATAGTCTCTACCTAGAGCAAAGACTAAAAAAAGTACTTTTCATTTATCGTAGATCATTGTTACTTGATATTTTAATAAAAATACTACTTTTTTATTTATTATAAATCACAACAAGGTGTTTTTTACGCAAATGATCTATGATTCTACTTTTTAAGCGTAAAATGAAGGAGGTGACTTCTTTTCAGTGTACTGAATTGTGGTATTGGAGGTGGCCAGATCATATTGATTACTAAGATCATTAATACAAGAATATGGTCATCAAAGTTTTTTCAGATTGTCCACTAAAGGGCCATACAGTCTCACTCTAAGCTGGTCATGGTGGTAGTTGAAGTTTAAAATTTGTTGTTTTTATATATGAATCAAGCACAATTTCTTGCTTACAAGGAACCCAATTGTCACCAGAGGTCCCTAACGGACACTCATAAAAAATTTATTAGTATAGTCTATCTATGTATGATTTCTTTCATAGCGATTCAAATAACTTGCGACACTCCCCAAATTATCCTCTTCAAAATAATTCGATAAAATGAAAAAAAAAATCCAATAAAATATTTACTTTGATCTAATACATCATTTGAAATCATTTGAAATCAAGGGGAAGGGTGAACAAAAAAGACCCATTACTCCTCTCTAGTTCCACGACCTAAAGAGAAACTAATCCTTTCTCATATGGGAGTTGTCTTGTTGATCTGGAATATTAAGATAGGGTGATATAATGGTTAACCACATCACTGTGTCAAATGTAGTGTCATGAAAAATTAATAATCTAAATCAACATAAATCATAAATTAGTAATGACGCCTTTGTCTATCTAATGCTAACCCATACCATCATTGATTTTGTCATTCAGAACTCTCCATTTAGCTGTGTAATTTGATGGCTATAATTCAAACGGGGTTCCTGAGATCTTTACAAAACCACTTTTGTATTTAGTAGTATTATTTTTTTCCTTTAATAATAATAATTAATTTAATATAAACGCAATTAAAAATAAATATCAAATCTTATATAAATATCAAATTTTATATAAAAGTTAAAAAATAAAAATAATTTTAAATCTAAATTTATAGCTTTGAAGCTTAGTGAATGCAAAATTATCTACATCACTTTTCTCCGTCATAATTATTTATGCATTTATAGTCTTTTGTGAATCAAGGTAAGACAAAAGAAGGTCACAACCACATCACACAAGAACCAAAGTATCCTAGTCATTTTAGACTATTACATAAGCTGACTTGGTTGGAGTTTATCATGGCATTGGTATAGACCCATTTAGTTGAGAAGAAATTTAATGGATCACATGACAAATGAATGACATTTACTTTTTATAGTAGCAAAGGAATTCAAAGAGTACCACCTTAGTCAAGAAATTAAATTTTTCATTGAAGTGGCACCTTTCAAAGGATAGTACCTATTATTTTGCATGGATGCTTTTCGTTTAGGTTTTTCTTTCTATAGATTTCGTCTTATAGCAATACCTATTAGCAATGGTTGGAACATTGTCACCTCATGGCTGTTGTCTAGTTTAAAAAAATAGCTTAAAGGTTTAAAATTAGAAAAAAATTAAAGTTTTGTGTGGTTGGTTCCCATACTCATCATACATTATAATATAAAAGAAAAGAAAAGAAACATAACCCTAAATTTTTATGGAATTGGCTCCTATCCTCATTGTATGCTCTAAAACTATCTACATTGTCACACGTATCAATAATTGTTACTATGCAACCCTTTTCATGGAAACAAGTATCCTTTTAGTAGAAATGCAGTGAAATTTTTTCCTTCAACCGTTATCTTTTCATGCATCCATTAGTATTACCTACCCAACACACATTCAATACAACTAATTCTAAACATTACAAGGAGAACACCTTTTAGCAGAGGTTGTAACGGAACCCCCCAAAAAGACACATCCCTTCTCCATTTATAGCGGGGATTTCTAGCGAAGTTAGGCAAGTGGAGGTTTTAGCGGTGTTTTTTTATCGGTCTCCCTAAACCATTATGGAGCACTAGTGCCTCACATGGTTTAGGCGCATCGATTCTACTTTTTAGTAATGGTGCACCATGACCCATGTGCATCGATGTGATTTTAGCGAAAAATAATATCGGTGCTCCACTTTTGTGATGGCACACCAGTGCTCCTCTTTGGATAAGGTGCACCAATATCAATGCTCCTCATTGGTGAAGGTGCACTATTGTGCATGCTCCTCTTTGGTGAAGGAACAATGTTTCTCTTTTTAAGGTGTGGGCACACCAATGCTCCATGACCCATGTGCACCAATACTCTTTTTTCAAAAAAACATCGGTGCTCCACTTTTGAAATGGCGCATCGATGCTCCTTTTGGTTAAGGTGCACTGGTGTTAGTTGTCCTCTTTGGTCAAGGTACACCAGTGTTGGTGCTCCTCTTTGGTCAAGATGCATCGATGTCAATGATCCTCTTTGATGAAGGCGCACTGGTGCTCCTTTTACAGTCTAGGTGCATTGGTGCTTCTAATAAACAAACACACTGAACAATAAGTTGCTTTTTTTAACCTACTGGAAAAAACATAAATTTTTAAACATTTTAAAGAAGTGGGAAAAATGTCTTAAAAAGAGGGTTTGTTTCATTTCTTCATTTCACATGATTCTACTAGAGAGAAGAGGAAGAGAAATAGTATTGCAACCAAGTAACCATGTTTTTCCCTCTTCATTGTTTCATTTCTTCCCATTATCTATTTTACTTATAATATTTTTGCATTTATCACTATTGTTCCTAATTTCGTATTTGGTTTTGTTGTTTATTTTGGTTGTTTTAAGGGTTTTTCATCTATTTTGCAAGATAATGGTGGATTTCTTTTAGGGTTTTCATCAAAGTGAATGGATTTTCACTAATTATTGAAAGAAGTCGGATTTTTTTAACTTGTGAAACAAGCAGGAAAAATGTCCTAAGAAGAGGGGAAAAAAGAAGGTTGGTTTCATTTCTTCATTTCACATGGTTCTACAAGAGAGAAGAGGAATATAAGAGTATTGTAGTCAAAAAAAATTTCCCTCTTCATTGTTTTAATTCTTCCCATTATCTATTTTATTTCTATTACTTTTCATTTCTCACTACTTCTCCTATTTTGTTATTTAGTTTTTTTGTTTGTTTTTGTTGGTTTGAGGGTTTTAGCTCTATTTTGCAAGTTAATGGTGGATTTGTTTTACAATTTTTCGTCAAAATATATCGATATCAAACGAGGGGCAAGTTTAGCAAAGAAAATGATACATTTTTGTGCAATGTGGGTGCATATCCCTAGGGGTTTTCACCTCCTTTTATTTGTAGGTTAACAAGGTTTCTATATGTGCAGAAAACTATTTTCCTTTCATGACATTCTGTTTTTTCTTTGTGGTGCTCCTATTCTGTGTGAGCACACTGGTGCTTCCCTTTGGTGAAGGTGCACCAATGCTACTCTTTGGTTAAGCGCACCGGTGCCTGTGCTCCTCTTTAGGGAAGACACACCAATGTTGTTGCTTACCTTTAGGGAAGGTGCATCGATGCTCATTTTTGGTATAAGCGCATCGGTGGTCTTGTTTTAAGGTGTGGGAACACTAGTGCTCTTCTTGGTTTGAGAGCATTGATTATCCATGCTACACATATTATCTCTAGTGGATGAGTTGTTTTGGAGAGTTCTCATCAAACATTTTTCATGTAACAATTAAGTGGTTTTGTAATTACAAGA
>NWUY0300032279.1:0-10395 GCA_004151065.3 Larix sibirica | reverse complement strand
CATGTTGATATTACTTTTTGTATTTGAATATTTTAAAACAATGGCAAAAATATATTTTTGTTGATATTGTTTTTTGAATTAATTTAAAATTTCTTTAATGTTTCACAAGCCTTGGCGAATCATTAAATAAATTGATTATATGCCCAATATAGACACAAAAATCTAGAACAAATAATTCCCACCTTTACTACCTGGTCTTTCTTGTTCATTCGAAAATACAATCACAATAATAGCTCCATACATGCTTCTATTAAAATCACACACAAGAACTCTTTTTAACAGTTCTCTTCTTAAAAGAAAGGCCTTTGCAAACATTTACGAATATATATCTGTATGCAAACATCAAGACTACTAGACATTTTTACAAGACATAAGAACTTTACTATTACTATATCAAAAATCTTTGAATGCATGAAATTAAAGAAATTGGAATATTTGTGCACATGTTTGACACAAAAACATTTTTGGTTTCTGGTTTATGAGATGCGACATTCTCACTCTGCGCACCAANNGTAACTCTATAAGAGATGTCCTCTTCTCAACAGTTTTGTGGCCCTCTTACTGAACCCACCAATACTTGCTACTTTGATTTTAACAAAGGTATATGTCATCAATCTTAGTTGCATTGATTTCAATGTAACTCTGCAAAAGATGGTCTCTCCTCTACTATCATGCATCCCTCTCACTCCACCCACTAATACTCACCGCATTGATTTCAGCAAATGTATATGAATCATCAACCTATGTTGCATTGATTTCAGTGTAAGTTGGTAAGAGATGGCCTATGCACTGTGGTTCTATGGCCCTTGTAATCCACCAGGAAATACTTGATTAATTAATATCAACAAACTTATCATACACCAATTTTTGTTGCATTGAAATATGTGGAACTCTATAAGAGATACATAATTTATAAGAACTTACATAAGTTCGTTGATGGAGTTAAGTAAATATCCTCTTACAATAAATCATTCTTAATATGCATTAATTTAAATCAATGATATGATGTATATTCTTACAATAATCATTCATAATAGAATTAATTTAAGCATCCAATTCTTAATTACCTTCACTAGTGGATGGATTTTATTGCTTCCTACTCTCCCCAAGCCCCCCACACCCACGACTGAAACCAGCATAGATCCATCTTAAAAGTGGATCTATCAAGCACCGAGACGGATCAAATCTCTCTAGCTGCAAACCCTTCCTTTGCATTTGCACTCTAAAAAGGGTTTGCACCTCGAGATATTTGATCCCCCTCGGTGCTTGGTAGAGCCACTTTTAAGATAGATTTGTATTGGTACATAGTAAGATGGGTATGTATGAGAAGGTACAATTTGGATAAGTGTATAACAATTGCGTCAGATTGTATTAAGTAGATTATAACCTTAAATTGAAAAATTCTATTCATGAAATTGAAATTGGCTTTGAGAATGCTTCCCACTTTGTTGTATCCATGTTAAAATTCCTTTGGTTCGGGCCAAAATTTACAAGACTAATGTTAGTAATTTTTGTTGATGCGTTATCTAGAGTAACCATTAACAAGACCACCCTTAAGGACTTTTATATTTTCAATTCCATCCAGAAAGGACACCTAATGGCCCCAACACTCAATGTATTGTCTATTGACATCCTAGGGTATGTAGTTAAGAATATAAGTCTAATTTATAATTCAATAGAGGAACATTATTGCCTCAAGTTAACTAATATCATCAATAGACATTTTGTTGATAAATAATTCCTTACTGTCTAATAGAGGAATCCATCATTAAAAATGTTTTTGGCGATTACTCATAACATGGGGAATCAAGATCTTGTATGGTGCCAATCACATGTCTAGACGCCAAAGCCTCAAATCAAGTAACCACCACTTTATGGATTGACTTCAAGTCTACAATCTAGATCTTTAGATTCTATCTCCCCCTATACAAAAATAATTGGTTGTCAAATTGGTTGGATCTTTGACATGCTAGTAGACAATGTGAGAGTAATAACATGGAAATAAATATTGGTCAATATGAGAGTAATAACATGGAAATAAACGTTAGTCACTATAATAGTAATAGCATGGAAATACGCATAATATGAGAGTAATAACATGGAAATAAACGTTAGTCACTATAAAAGTAATAGCATGGAATATGCATTAGTTTGAGCAACAAATTGAACCAACTCTAATGTTAATCTAGTTTCCTTTGTAAGTATAGTATGCATGTGTAATAAACCTAAAGAAATGTGAAGAAGCAAGATGCATTTTCATTCTACAACATCCATAAAAAGGTTTTATAGAATACAAAATAAAAATAAAAACTACTTAAAACTTGAATGAGAACATATATAGATTTCCTAGTAGATGATGGTGTGCAAGAAGATGCATACAGTGATAAGGTTGAGAGAGTGTACAAATCTAGTAGACAAAAAACTGTAAAGCAAATGAGGCATTGAAAATTTACCTCTTCGAACTTTTTAACCCTATATTGTTAAACTGCTTATTTTGTTTGTGACTAATGGTATCATTAATTTAGTCTTTTCTTTTCTCTCTTTCTATGCTCAAATATTTAATTGTTAATCATTTTGGTGATATCCATAATTTTCTTTTTTCTCTTTCTATGCTCGAATATGTAATTCTTAATCATTTTGGTGATACCCATAATTTTATGAGAAGGAATTGAACCTAATATAGAGTTGTTTTCCTTTTGTTCCATCATCTTTTGCTCCCATTTTTATTTTCCCTTTTCATCTACTTTTGTTTTATTCTTCTCCTATTTTTTTGTTTTTATTTTTGTCTTTTACATCCATCTACACTTTTTACAATTTGTTTAACAAATTAAAAAGGTAACTCTTAATTTGTGTTGGATATGCTTATTAATTTACATCTTCATCACTAAACCTAAATGTCATACAAAATTGATGTTGAATCTTATCCCATTCTATTTCATGTCATCATGTCTCTTCGAGCATATACCACAAATTTTATTTTCACTCCCAGGATGTGCTTTCCAATATTTTCCATCACTACAACATGACCCCATTTTTTTTACCATAGTTTGATAAGTATTCTTTGTTCACCTATTGAGGCCAAAATTTTATTGTCATTTCGACCATTTTCATGTATAACCAAATTTGACCAAATTTTTGTAGGTATTTTCATATGTTATTATTCTAATCAATATAAAGGTTGAACCACAGGTCATAAAAAAGGTGACCATTAACCACAAAATCTTGGTTGTAAAACTAGTCGAAAACTTGCTTATGAATTAAAAAAAAATCAAAATAAGGTGTTTTGTAAGAAATATTTTGCATTTCACTTGAATAAATGATTAATAAAAAATAAAACGTTTCAAAGAAAATCAATATCCCACCACTCCAAATAGGGGAGGAGGATAGCATACGAGATTGTGTAGAAGAGAGGAGTAGATATTGATGCTTCCACTCAAGTAAGGGTTTAAAAATTCAAGGTTTCCAGTTTTTTTTTCATTTTAAACATTTTCATCTCTTTAATTTTTTAGAGAATAGTTAAATCTACTCTTTAATATATCGATTTCATTTGGATTCATACAAAAGATAAAGAATGGTTGATATTTGTGATAAATTTAACTATTGCCTTTTGTGTCTTGGAGGATAGCTTAGGCATTCGTCAACATTAGGATGATTTGTAGAGAATAGTTGATGGTTTAGATCTAGGAGGCACCCAAACAACTAGTATTGCAAAAGGGGTAACTAATTTTTTTCAATTCTTAACATATTTAAAATGGTGAAATTATGGTGCTTATACATAGAGATAGCTCCTCCTAGAAACCTAGGAATAACTACAATTGCCTCCATCTTATATCACCATGGAAATTGAGAGGTTCAAACAACAAGGATCTAGAACAAGAATGATACTACAAACAACAAGGGATATTATCATGCACTCATAGAAGACCTATGTGTGGTAAAGACACCTGGTCAATGAAATTGATGTGTTCACACATTATTGACTAATTTGTAAACATATATTGGGTGAATATAAAGTCAATTCCATACATATTATATCATTACATTTAGAGGCAAGGGATATTTCCTTTCTCAATTTTCCATTTACAACGTATTGGCAAAGAAGGATCTCATGTTGAGGACAAACAAATTATCTTCTCTAGTGTTTAACTTTTCTAATGCATACGTTGGTTATTGAATCTATGACTAAGTTTATTTTGACTACCTCAATGTCTCAACACTTGATATTTTATGTTTTCCTACTTGATTTGTGTTTATTTCTATTTGTCTCAAGCACTTTTCCTCTTTATGACCCTATATTTGTGGATGCCTTCCGAGGAAAGTTTTCATAGGTTGGATTTTTTTTCCTCGCAACCTTATCTCATGGTTGTGTTCATAGCCTTTTCTGATGTAAAATTCATGTCCTCTTATAATTGTATATTAAAATTCATGTCCCTTTGTTCACTTTTGCTTCTTTCTTGTGGATGACCTCTTATAAATAAGGCATCATTGGTAAAACCCTCCATGGATTTTTGCCTCATTTAATATAATAGGCCTGGATTCAACTACATCCTAAAGCTCTAATGTAGATGCAGTAGTGCTAGCAATGGTCACAACTAGATTATCCCATCAATATGGAAAAGAGCACAAAAAAGCAATAGATTTATCTTCTTTAGACAATTTAATATCAATAGAGTCTAAAAGACTTAATGTAGTGCTAAAGGCATTGAGAGGTTGTAACATGAGTCACAATTATTCATCCTAAGAAGGTACAACTTCTTTCAAAGGAATAATTTGATTACCAAAAAATTTCATTGATATAAAGTCCCTAACTTACTTATCACATAGATCCTTAGTATTGGGTTCTCCTAAGACATTCAACAACACTTAATTTGAAAGTCAAAGTCAAATCCTACTCTTTTCATTCATATCCATATTATTCCAGTATTCTTTTGCCATACCCATGAGTTATTTACTTGATAGAACAAGTCATCAATCTCTATCCACAAGAGGATCTTTTGCCTTGAGCTTCTATAACTCAAAGTTCTAGTTATTAAATTTGTATATATCTACCCTTTAAGTGTTCCCCATTTTTTTCACACACAAATCACATAGTTCCCACTAGAGATAGGGTTTATCACAAACCCATGATTCTCTCGTTATCCATAGAATGAGGTAAGCAATAGAAACAAAGGCGTCTCGCTTCTCCCCGAATCCAATACCTCAATTCAATACCAAATGTAGAAAATTGTGATTGATAAGCGTATACGAGAGAAGTAATGCTAACATATTCGTAAAAAAATAAATAGAAAGTCAAAAATGCCACAAATACATAAGATGCAAGAGATTTACCCTAGAAAGCCTTAATCGAGACAACCAACAAACTTAGAGCCGCACCTCTTTCTAATTGTATTAACAAAACAATTCACAATACAATATATAGGCATTTCACGTCATCATTCAATCCTAATATACCAATAGATGTTATATTACAAAGGTTTGAAACCACGCAAAACCATAGGCCCCATGAAAATGTGTCATGATGCACAATGTTTTCACATGCAAAGATTATAACATATATTCAATAATCCTGCATTGATAGGGGGTTCCTAATTGCAATTAGATTGGATGGTATGCATACATAGGAGTCTCACGGCTCCAAAATGAAAACAAGAATGTGCATCTTGTTGCTGGAAACCAATCTAATGGTGCACATGGAGCAAACTGACACTCTTCCATGCATACATTCTTCTACATCTTGTGGGTCCTAATGACTTGGATATCGAGATATTGTAGATGAGGGGTCCATTTATGCAGGATAAAATACCACATGTACTTTTGGAATTTGTGCAACTATTCCTTGATAGAGTCTCATTAATACATCCTCCTACAGATTGACTTGTCTTTGACATTTTTTCTCTTCTAAATCCACCGGCATGGAGTCCCACTTGTATTCCATGTGTCACTATCTCATTGTCATGGGGGTCCATTACCCCCTTTGGAAAAAAATATTTGATGCAAAGTGTGGAAGGGAATCTCCACACTTAGTATTTGTTTCCCATTTTGCCTTTGCATTAGGCTCAACCTCGCCAATAATGAAGTAGATGACGAAGAGGTCACACCTCTTCATTTAAATACCCCAAGCTCCAAATTTCTCATTAATGATGTACATGGTGGAGGGAGGATAGTTTATGATTCTTCCTCTTTGCTCAATGATTTACATTCCACACTTGTTAAGCCTCTGCATGGTGCAAAGGGTGGAGAGGTAATACCTCTTCACCTTTGCTACCAATGCTTTGTATCCACACCAAACTTAGCTTTGTTGGTATGGAAGGTAAATGACGAAAGGATAATGCTTTCCTGGAAGGTTCCCAAGCTCCTCCTATTAACAACTTTGGACTTTAAACTACAATTTTGAAAATCAAAGCTTGGAACCAAACCATTTTCTTTTGTTGATCCTTTATAGATCATTCCTCCCTTATGTGAGAGTTTTGGCATGAAAAATATGATATGCGAAGGAGATGAAAACACATAGCCTCCAATTTTCTCACAAGGTCCACTTCCCACTTTTTTAAAGTATTCGTGCTTCAAAGTACTCTCAATTAGTCCTTTTGCTTGATTTTTTGTTTCAAGGGGAACACTTTATATTTTTTCCCTTTATGTTCTTGGTGAAGTATGATTCAACACCTTTTACCATGCAATATTTAATGACTCTAATGTGAAATAATGCATCCCTATCTAACAAATAGAGGATTTTAGATAAACTTATGCATCACGTAGTGTCATATCACACTCTACCTTGTTAGAAAAATCAACATTTCTGATAAACCCGATCTTATATCTTCTAGTGATCTTCATGGAAGACTTCTCATATATCCACCCTAATGAACATGGTTGTACTAGTTCATATGCCTCTAGACCAAGCTCACTAAATAAGTCTTTAAAAAGCAAATTCCTTTCAAATCCACTAACAAACAAAGCATTAACCTACTTGTTCTTCTCTTAAACCTTGATTTATAAAAGTGCACTTCTTTCTCCATTTTCCATCGGTTGTTGTAGCATGACATAGACTAGGATCTCATATACATCGGAGTTTCCCTCTACCTTTGTTTCTTCCACATTCATAAATGTTATTTATCCCTTCTTGGACCTGTACCAGTTTCGATGCAATTCTAGATGAAGTTTCCAACACTTTTTATCTGTGTGTTCATCCACATCACAATGATTACAATGCTTCTTGGTTTCCTTATTTTTTTGGTAGCCTCTTTATTGCCCCCTTTTGATGGCTAGTTCATTGTAAAGAGCCTTCTTACTTGCTTCATCTATAATTTTTACATTCAATAGATGCAATTACCTTCGAGGTACTTATATGTTACCACTTATTCTTTCAATGAGATACCGAACATGATGGCTTGGTTTCAAACTCAAACATGTATTCTTAAATAGCTCACCATTATTCCTAGTGGTAGTATTGCCATCCCATTATTTGTTCCTCCTTGTAACCTATATAGTTGGGATTTGAACAAATTATTGAAGTGCTCCAATTTTTTCACCATGGGATTCTTGCACAGTTGTAAAGCATTTACTTATCTCTAACATCACATTAAATCATTCCTACACTTCGTCAAATGTTTATTTTAATATATATTATGTGTTCCTTTTGTTTTATACTAGCTATTTAGTCTTTTAGTGTCAACTTGACCATCATATTATGGTATTTCAAGATTTGTTTCAACCTTGAGTGGACTACTAGAAGATCAAGGAAAATAGTCAATATTACCTAAATCTCAAGGTTTGTCAACCTTGGATTGGTCAACACTTTCTTTTTTCACTCATACCTTCTTGTATGCTGCTTTTCATCCTTTGTTATTGTTATCACCCAAACTCACACCCTTTAGAGATAAAGTCCTAAAGTTGAAGGTATGGTTTTGATGAATCTAAGAGGGAGGCCAATGTCGCTACACCAAACCCTATTCTGCTCTTTAGTTTGGATCTTCTCCAACTCAAGGGAGGCTTCCTTAGATTAGGAGTACTAGAGCTTGCAATGAATTCCAAGGTGAAATGAAGAGATGACTCTAGCAAAATGATTGATGATTTAGTTTTAAGAAATAACGATGACTAGACCGAAGACTAGTGTCTTATTCATTGTGAAAATGGGGTCATCCAAGTCTCATATGGGGCTTAAAGGAATGATTAGAAGAGGCTAGTGGATAAGGAATCCCTCTAAAAGGCTCAAGATGATGTCCACATGGTAGTAATAGTCCTTCAAGCTAGGACGTCACCTTCAAAGGCTTAACATACAACATACCACTTCATCAAAACATGATCAAAGGATATATATATTATGGAATAGGGAGCCCATCAATCAAGATAAAAGCATAAACTCAAGAACAAAGTCCCCATGATACTCAACCAACCTCATGAAGGAATGGGACGACACCTTCTTCAAGCAATACATTAAAACCATGCATCAAAATGTTTGCTAAGATAAAATATCAAGGGGAGCATTCAAAACTAGCAATGATAACTAACTATCGCAATATGACATTCAAGTGCCAAGAAGCAAGGGCGTCCAAGTGAAGATGTGTGCTATGCCTCCAAATATGTGTCAGAGCTCAGACTTTATCTCTAAGGGTGTGAGTTTGCGTGATAACATTTTGGTGTCGTTGCTGGGTAGCAATTACCTTTTCGTAAAGTGCCCATAATTGTGCCAATTAAATGCCATTAGATGTAGAGTGACCGCGGGATTTCCGGAAAGTGGTTATAATGGAAAATCCAATAAATATTGAGGAAGTTGGAAATTTCAAAACCATTGTGTAGAAAAACCACACTGCATTTCATCCACATGTGCCACTTGGAAGGTTTGTTTTCTCTTAGAGAGCCATTCATCCCTTTGGAGATCTGATTTATTGGATAAGTCCCAATTTTGGAGCTACCTTACACTTGTTTAATGGGATGTTTCCCTTGGAGAACGCACTTTACATAACTACCTTATTATTTTATTCATTGTTGACTTCCAAACATGAGTTAGTTATGTACTTGCATTATTTTATTGTATTGCTTGGAGAGAAAAATGTATCTCAACCAATTTATTCTATTTTTGGAGAGCTTTCTAAGTAAATCATGGATCTAGGAGAGAGAATTGTAATTTTATTGTAAAGAAAGTTGAGCTAACTCTCCATATAAAGAGTAGCCCTTCCTCATTCATTCTCATGGTTGGATTGTGGGATAAATCCCCCAAAGATTAGTTGAATATATTTTGGTTTTTGATGGATTGTTAATCAAAGCACTTCTCTCGGATGGTTTTCTTGTTGATCATGCTTCACTTATGGATGAAATCTTCAAATGTTAATGGTTTTGAGTTTATGGGGTAAGTATTTCTTCTTCATTGTGGTGGTAATCAATTGGAATTTTGAAGTTATGGTATGTATCTCAATTTCATGGTCATATTCTCTCTTATCTATTGCATGATAACCATCCCTTCAAGACTATGTGAAAATGCCCTCATTAGGGTTTTCCCTTTGATAGATTTTTAAATTTGATGCAATAATTAGAGAGTGGCTAGGGTTGGTAATTTTGTTGCCCTAAAACCTTTCTAATCATTCCTTTTAAGACTTCATATGAGCCTTGGTTGACCCCATATTTCCCAATGGATAAGGCACTTGTGTAATGTACCAAACCCTCATATACAAAAAAAAATTGACCAACTTTATCCTAATTTGAAACTAGGCAAAACTAGTCAAATTCTGCTACAAAAAGGGACTATTCCAAACGATCCCAAACACTACCAAACTAATTCAAATTCTTCCAAAAATGGTATGCAAGGATTCTACGCATTCAAATTCATCATCTTGACCCATTGCACACTTCTAAATGACTAGTTATGATGGTTAAACAATAACATACTTTTAGCAAATAAACCAGAAATTGCATATTTTTAGACTAGGACACTAGTGCTTGCACATAGAACAATACATGAGGTAAATGTTGTAGCTTTTCATTAAATATTGAACATTATTTAAGTTTACGTTAGAGGTTGATACAACAGCAACAAAACATAGATGAGATCTTCTGCAATGAAGGGAAAATACTACCCCCAAAACCAAGAATGAAGATAAGAGAGAATGTTTCTCCAAGGATGAAATTTGAGTTATGTAGCCTCCAAGACCTTCCCCAAGAAAGATCTCCAACAATGGGTGCGCCCTCCTCAAGCACGAACCATCAACCCACTCCAAAACTCTAGCAAAAAACCATAGATATCTGCTGCTACCAAACGGCCTTCCAAACACCTGAAGATGAAATCGAACCAGCAAATGGATAGGTTTGAATCTCCGACAACTGAAGCTCACTTGAGGAATCATAGTGATTCCTCCTCTAAAGGATATCTAGGGTGAGATCTTTCATCACCAAAACTAGATG
>NWUY0300032268.1:76403-91718 GCA_004151065.3 Larix sibirica | reverse complement strand
TCACTTCTTATTTATACTCCACTTGTTCAAACAAAACATCCACAAGTTTTTGCTTCTCTAAATGGTAACACCCTTTATTATTTTCTTTTCAAACAAGCATACCAAGCATCTGCCACTTGTCTTAATGCATGCCAATGAGGTATCACGACTTTGTGGGTTCTACGCACACTAGTTCATTGAATTGGTGGGACTTGCACACTGAGTAGATTGATCTATCGTTGATCTAAATGTCCATAAAATGATGGGTAGGAAACCTTGCCGGTTCATTAAAGATGTGGATTTGTACCTCCAACATGTTACATTCAAGTCATGCTTTGTTCAAGGTTACAAATCACCTCCAACCATCATGATTTCCTTACCGGGATGAAATTTATACCATCTAGGGATCAAATCCAGCGCATGCCCCTCTAAGCGAGTTGCTCTTAAATTACCCTTTCATGATGGGAATCCTTATTAAAAATTCAATGGTTCAATATAAATTTGTGGATTGAATAGAGCCTCTATTACTTCACAAATTCACCCACTTATTGACCACATCAATATCAAAGGTTAGAAGGAATCGAATAAGTAACCAGTTCAAGAAGAAGGTAATATGAAGGATTCTTTTCCTCAATGGATTGCATCCAACATTCCTTTATTTAGGGTCTAGTAGAATAAATTCCCACAAATACATATATGCATTTATTAAAATATATTAGTTTCAACAAATAATCAACAGTCACATAGTAGATAGGCCATTGAGGAAAAAATGGAAGAGCTGAATGCAAGTTTGAAATGAGGAAGGGAATAAATGTGTAACCCCACATTTGGAATCAAGGTTGCAACCCAACCACATTGCAGGGCTGTATCCATAGCCTGACAAGATAGGGTATTTGTAGTAGTACTTTCCATACTAATAACAATCCAATGATCCATTACAAACATACTCATAAACTAACAACCTTCTCTTATATTCAATACAAAATCCAATGATCCAATTAGCTTAACGACCTTGCAATGTTGGGCACAACTCAAGACTTCCACCACCAAACATAACTCCAAATTTTGAGAGCTTGCAAGTTTATGTTGTTTAACAACAAGAGCCTATCAATTGAGAAGTATACCTTTTATGAACATATACAAAACTAATTTTTTCCAATAAATTACACTTTGTAAAACCATTAGTGGCACACTCCAATTTAGCAAAGCTAAACCATTTAAAAGGCTTGCCGAAAACACCAACCTTGTGATGGGATATGGAAGAGAGAGGTGGAGGGCCTAGGAGGTGCATTTCTACTAAAAAAAGTAATTTTGAACACTATATGTACAATCTAAATCTCCCTCATAATATTTATTTCTTATTCCTACCTTTATCCAACTCAAAAAATATATGAAGTAGGGTTTTTGTTGTCTCCATTTTGGAATTGTTTTTGTTCCTTTTCAAATTTGTTGCTTGATTTTTTATCATAATTTTTTGTCTCCATTTTGAGGAATATAATGCCTCGTCCAAGAGTGGGGAAAATTATATCAAACCACATGGTTAAATAAATCAACAATATATCAATCGAAGGACCTAATGCCAAAGCTTAAGGAACTCAGCTTCTCATCCTTCCTCCTAAGTGACCTTGCTGGTGCCCATAGCCCTCACTCCTCCCTTGATATCTCTTTATGGGAACATATGGCATAAAGGTGGGGGAGAGGATATATATAAACCTCAATTTCTTGACAAAAACAATGACCAATTACTCATTGTATTGGCATGCATCACTTTGTTCATTTGTATTGAAATGCATCGTTGTATCGAAGACAACAAAAAGGAAATAATACAAGAGGTGCATAGTTCTCTTCAATGTTATGATTCTAAATTGTTAATCCAATAATAACCATGTAATTTTTCAATGCTTATGCACTAAAAGAAACACCTTTAAGGCATTTCTCTTCTATTCATATACACATAAGGCTTCCAAAATGGATCGTTTGATAGGATCTATGGATGCAAAAAATGAACACATTGATAGGATCTAACAATGCAGAAAGTTGACCTTTTGATATGATCTAAAGATGCAATCAGTTCAATAGATATCAAATTTGGAAATGCACTTTCAAATAGAACCATCATTGCTGCAGGAAGTAAAACAATGGTGTGATGTCCAAACATCATTCGCTTACAACCGAAAAGAAGATGAACTGAGAAATAGAAATAGGAAGAAGATAACAAAAAAGAAATGACCGATAATGAAGAAGATAACTAAAGAGAAATAGTGCAAGAGGTGCATATTTATGTTCTATGTTTAGATTCTAAATTGTCAATCCAACAATGACTATGTAAGTTTTCAATGCTTATGCACTAAAAGAAACACATTTAGCGCATTCCTCTTCTAACCATATACACCTAAGCCTACCAAAATGAAACTTTTGATAAGATTTATAGATGCAAAAAATGAACCTATTGATAGGATCTAAAGATGTAGAAAGTTGACCTTTTAATATGATCTAAATATGCAGTTAGCTCAATAGATTTGAAATATAGAAATTAATAGATTTGAAATATAGAAATTCACTTTTAAATAGAACCCTAATTTTTGTAGGAAGTAAAACAATGGAGGGGTGTCCATACATCATTGACTTACAGCCCAAAAGCAAATGGACTAGATGATATAAACAAGAATGGGTCAGGAGGCGTGTCATTCACTTGATCCACCCACCAATACAAAAATTGGTTTGCTTCATATATATGGTTATACCAAGCATAAAGGTAAAATGTTGTATTCTAAGCCATTTCTCCTAAATTATTTTTGGATTTATGTATGTATTTTTTATTAAACATTAAAATTGCATAAGTTAAACTCAATAGGTGGTCAGTTCTTTAATTATTTATAGGAAAAACATAATACAATTTAGAGTAGCATATGTGACATATTTAAATGGGTTTATGTATATGGAAGTGATAACAAATTACCGACTTAGGAATGCTCATTTCAATGTGTATGTGGATACACAAGGGATAATGAAATACACATCAAATATTTTTGTAGCCATGAGTTATAAGATTCATCTATTAATAATAGAATATTTCCTGGAAGACCTCAAAGGGTGAATGCCAAGTCCAACACTAGCATCCAAATATTATTCTTATGTGGAAAGTTATGCACCAAAGGTTTGGTGCTTATTTTTTATGGAACCAAGATATATTAAATTTAAATCAAGGATATACCAGTCTACTTGCATTTTTAAGCCGTGATCTATTAATTTTACACATCTACAACATTTGTCCTATATAGATATCCTCTCAGGGAAATAATAATTCACCATGGATGCTTCTTGGAAGCAAAGCAATGGATCGACTTATATTCTTAATCCCAGTTGCAACTTTAGGAATAAGCAATTTTCTATTTATCTAGCCTATTGTTGGATCACAATATGGATCCAAAATGTGGGTCCAGAGTAGTGGTGAATGTGATTTGTTCTATTCATAGATCCATATACATAGATCCATATACTTGGTGGAGGGAAACCCCAAACACTATGTGATTAATCTCAACTTCACTTTTTTTATGAGTTCAATTGAAGGAGTGATTAGAATTTAAAATATTACACAGAGAATGTTTTTTGTATATGTTGGGCAGTGCTTGTTTACTTCATGTGGGGACAATCCTTCAAATCCCCAGGATTAGGATATTCTCTTAAAGGATTACACACATTTACTACACTTGCAGAATACTCAATCAAATCATAATCGGTACACAATATTTCTTCATTAAGTTTTAAGTGAACTATCATATGTAAAGTCTCCATGGAGCTACCATGGAGTTATATTAACCTATGGATTCTATCACATCTCTCAATAGCTCCCATATGGTCAACCACATTAAATATCTTGTTGAAACTTAAAAGCACTAATTTGAACCATAGTTCTCTTTAGATTATTTTCTCCATCTCGAAATTTATTTTGACATTTTTCTATCCATATTTTCAAGATATTCCCTACAAGGATCATTCAATAGATCCACGTCACTCTCCATAAGAATTTCTAGTAGCAAAAAAGAGGGGAAATTTGTAACTTTGAAAATTTTCACACTATAGAAACTCTAACAATATCAAACAATTTATATACAATGGAAACTCTGTAGGTTTGAATATCAAATATGGGACTATTTGGGAAAAATATAGGTATGCCTAGTGAGTATGCTAATATGTCTGAATATCGTCAATTGATTTCACAAATTTCCTAGCATATTGTAGACCCACAAACAAACACAAATATGCAAGAGAGTAACTACAGCCCTAATTTTTGGAAGATGCTTACACCGACCATTAAAAAAACTCAACAAACCCAAACTTGAATCGAATGGGCTCTATTAACATGAGCATCTATTCCAATGATTTGGATATGTTTAGATGCCAATCAAGAATCAAGGTAGAGTTGGCAGAAAGAAGAGGACAACAAATAAATAGGTGCAGCTAGAATGCTACTTATATATAGGCCAATGTTCTTAATAAAAAATGAAGACCAATTGGGTGTTCATTAAATTTGTCTTGTCTAGTTGCAAGTATTTAGTCAAATGTAAAATTCCTAAAACTGCAAAGTTGATATCTTTCTCACAAGAGCTACACATGGACAACATGCTAAATTGTGTGCTAATTAAGGCTTGAAATTGGCTAAAGCACCCATTATTGAGATCTTGTCCCACTTTGGAATTTCAAAACTCAATGAGGGCCCATCATCAAAGTCAAACTACATGACAATAATTAATAAATAGAGTCAATGGGAACCTATGATAATATAGAGTAAATGAGAACCTATAATAATCCTAATTATAAGTAGGGTGTCAACCTTGAAGATAATAGTAAAAGGGATAATGGGAAAAGTTAGATCTTAAGCCTGTTCGACTTAAACCAAAGGCAAGCCTAACCCCACTTCAACCCATTCAATTTAAATCAAAACCTATAATGGCACACTTTATCCCAAATGAAAATTAAGACCAACCCTTTAGGCTCATTGAATATTACAAAATAACCCACATCATCAATGGAAAATCAAAATCAAGCTAAACATAGAGGATGCTATTCCAAAAAAAATAAAACATAAGCATAATTCACATTGGCAATTTGAAAAAACCATGAACGGAAGCATACCCACATCAACAAATTTGATGAATCGAGAACATGACAAATCCTCATGGCCCATTTCATATAAATTCAAAAAAATGGCTTACGTGTGAGGAATATTAGAAACTTTGAGGAACCGCTTCATTTCAGGAGAAACAGGGAAAAACGCCCTAAGCTCTCTCACCTTTTCACTTCCATAGCACTTAACTATTGTCAATTCTTTCACTACATGCATGGTAGTGCGAATGGACGGTATATTTGAAATCCTCCATTTCCATTTTGCTTTATCTGTAATCCATCACTATTGGATGATCACCTTAGACACCATAATGTTAAATATACCAATGATTGGATTCATATACAAAAGGAAGACATAAACCCTAAATAGTGTATGTTGAATGAATAAAATAAAGCATTCATAGGAAATTTAAGCTAAGTGAACTTGGAAAATTAACTGAAGTGAACCTGGAGAGTGTTAGCTTTGATGTGTTTCCATATTTTAATTGTGTTTTATGTCTGAGAAATTTGAAAGATGTTGATGAATCTCTTCATCTCAAGAGAAACGAGGACATACGCCACGAGCCCTCTCCCCTTTACCACCTTCGTAGTACATTCACTGTTTGCCACAATACTCAACTCTTTCACTTCGTCCATGGCAGTGCGGCTTAGCTTCTTAGATTTGGAAGCTTCCATTACCATCCTACTTTCTTTATACATGATCACCATGATTATTTTATAGGATGATCACCCAAAACCCCATAAGTTTACTCCTCTTAAGATCAGAACAAGGGTAATACTGTGAACAAAGGAAGGAAAAATGGCCTACCAAACAACCATATTTCCTTTTTTCCCTCAATTAAAACCCTCTTTCATCAACATCAAGAAAAAAAGTCATAGATTCCAATAAAAAGCAAAAAGAGTCCAGTGAATAACGACGACACATGGATTTTGTCTTAAAAAAAGTATTAAAACAACCCCATGTGTTGTAGTGGAAATAGTCATCAATATAATGTGTAATGATTTATAAAACGATAGAGTTGTACCCAAATAGAATATTTTTCTTGTATTAAATTTCCTAAGAGACCCAATCTTTTATTAGTTGTATTTCTATTTCATTAAAAGACAAATAGAGGTCCGGTGCTTCCTTTTCATGGGAACCACCAACCACTTCGAGCCAAAACAATTTGTCATTCAAACTCCCCAATCTTTTGCATTTTTGTGTATGAGGGTGAGTGTTAGTTACTTGCGGCTCACCTTCATTTGGATGCACATGAGAAGAAGAAAACCCAACTGATGAAACTAAAACATCAAAGGACGTAGCAACCTTTCATATCCGAACAATTGTTGAAACTTTTAATCTACTTACATGCATCCTTTAAAAGCTCGGTGAAGCTACGAAAATGATCATCTTGCACCAGAGGTAAGAGGAGGGTATTGCTAGCTTTTACTCTGTAGTTTTTTCCTTTCATACTCAGTCATCCATCAACCTTACTGGTGGTGATTGTAGGTAAGGCTAAAGTCCAAGTCCATCCATTAGGGTGAAGGAAGAGTGTCCTTCTACTAGAGTTACATTCTATTTTTCTGCATGTATTTTCATTTTGTCCTATATATTTTGTTACTAATGTTTTCATGCGCGCGTGTTACTGCATGAAAATCTAAGCAGGGAATACTCCATCTATGTCAGTTTCACTTAATGAACTTGATTTGTTGAGAATTGTGTAGGGTCTCAGAAAACTGCCTTTCTTAGGGGTCTAACTAGGCATGGCGTATTGTATTTGATGACTATCAAATTCCATCATTTTAATAAAACCTGATTTCAGATGTATATGGGTCTTCCTCCATTTTTCATTCCAATTGTGCTGTCATTTTATGTTTCTTTTTTTTCATTATGCAAAGTTGTAAAATATGTACATAATGACTGTATATATATATTTTATTTATGTTATGATATGTACATAAAAGTACAGATTTTTAACCATTAGTCATAGGATTTTGTGGCACGACATAATTAAGACAAATGTAGCTTTTGTAGATTTTTGAATGTTCTATTATTTCATGCAAGTTGTGTTTTTTACTGAATTTATTTACAGCAGATGACTAATCTGCTATGTTCACTATTTTTCATTAATATCATTGCATTAATGAAATAAAATCTTTTATTGCATCTAGAAAATTGCAAAACTTAATATAATGACAAATTTATCTCCGCATATATAATTAAATACGCTAAAAATTATTTAGATGCTAGTAGAATACAAATTATTAAAGTTAATTTTTAGGCTAATGGCGAGTACAGAAAGTTTCTTTTTCATTTAACTAATGTTAAGTTACTATAATAATATCACACTTATTTTTAAAGGCATTTTAAATTTCAAAATCAAAAGATGATGTTGATTTCTCTTTGTGTATTTAGAGAAGCTACTTAGGTTTACTTAAGGATCATAATAGATTTAAAGTGATGCACTTTCATGCTTGCAACTAACTATTAATTTCTTAGAAAATTTATTGCAAACAACATTTTCGTTACTTTGTAAATATTTTACAATTTATTCTTTTCTCTTTTCATTAGTTCATCAATTTCTTTTTTACAAATTAATGTATGAATGGTTGGATAGGGCATATAGTTTGTTTAATGGACTAATATTCTTGTCTTGAAATCATTATTGCATTTATCAAATCCCTCTTTCATTTAATTTATGTACTTAATCCCTTTGATCATCCTTTTGAATCAAGTATATCTAAGGGATCTAAACGCAACTTGAGATTCCATACCCCTTCCTTCCCTTGAACATACCTCCAAGAATTTTTGTCGTGTTGTTTCTAGAACCATGTCTTTTTGAGCATCAACATATTTGGTGAATCCACTAGGGACTATGTCCTTATCGTTCTTTGATCGTTCTTGGATCCGAACCTTGATTTTATCATAGTCAAATCCTACCTTTCAAATTGCTTCCATGATCTAATCATGAATGATGCTTGGTACCCTTGTGTTATGTCAATCTTCCTTCTATCCTAGATTACAGTCTGGGAAACTAGTGTTTCAATGAGAATATTCCTTGATTTATGAGCCTTCCTCTTCAACATCCAAATGAACATATCCTAAAAGTTGATGATTATTGTATTGCTAATCATATCTATGATATTTCTTTGAGGGGTTTTATGTTTCTTAATACATTCTATGACGATTCCACCTATTGGTTAAGATCCTTTCATTACCATTCAATCCAAGGTTGGGGGGAATTCTTTCATATTTTCAAGACTAGATTTGACAAGTTGAACCCTTGGTGTGATTTTTGTGGTGAATATCATGACCCAAACACTTATTATCCATTATTGGAAGGTAAACGCAAGAATGATTATGTGTCAATTCAATCCTCCCCTAATGATTATCTTCATATTTTGATCCCCCTTCACAAGATGATCATTAATACAATCGATGTCCCTAAATCATTCAATCCTATGGTTCACTATAGTCATGAGTTTTTTTTCCTTTCAATAATGATATTTTCAAAATCGATTCCAAGCAAGTCCCTAAGGTTTTAATTTCCCAAGAGGATGTCATCTCACCTTGTCCTAACCCACAATGTGAATCTTTAATTATTGATGAGGCCTATGATGTGCAATGGAGTGTATTTTTCCAAGACGAGGTCCTACTTGAAGACGAGTCATCTGATTTTCAAGATGACACCTGACCCGATAATCAACTCTCTTTTGAAAATTGTTCTTTCAACAATCATCAAATGGAAGGGAGAATTCATTATGAGGAGGTGGTTTATCATGATCCTATTTATTTCACCCCTTCTCTTTTCATATTATCAATTCATGATTTGGATGATGAAGATGCTCCATATTTTTCAATTGATGGAAAGAATGATACCTTTAACAAACCTATCCCTGATTTAATGCCTTATTTCATGGAGGAAATCCCTCATCTTTCTCATCATAATTTTTCTAATACTCTCGTTGATGACAGTTACCAATTTAATCAAGAGGCTGCAATCACTGAAGACTTTAATATCAATGATTGAATCCTACCTTAGAGTGATTCATTTTTCCTATTCAACTCTCATCCTATTCATAGTGATGTTTTTTATGATTTCATATACATTCATCATGAAAAGATCATGATCATATATGATATTGTTCTAAATGATCATATTATGTCCAATATTGATGACTTATTCAAAACAAATTCTCGTCCAAATCATGACAACTTTGTTGATCATGCATGATGATTTGACCATGAAATTACTCATGTCCCTCCTTTTTATGGTCAGATTATGTATGAGGGTGATTCAATATCTCAAATTGCTTCACAACCCATTTATGATGAGTATCCCAAATCTCTTCTTGAAGGATTTCATTTTCTCAATAATGAATCTGCAACTAGACACGATTTTGTTCAGGATGATCAAGTTATTCACACTTTGTCACAAATTAGCATGCATCCGATTGATCAAGCATATCCTATATTCCACCATCATCAACGTGTTGTCAATGGAATTTTTTTATCATGAAATCAATGTTCACCTAAAAATATTTTGCAACCAAACTATGACAATTATCCTGAGTTGGTTGATGATGAACCAAGTGTCTCTATGAGAAGCACTAATTATAATAAAGTTCATGAAGGTTTAAATTATGTTGAATCTAAAGATGACGCCACTTGCATTGCTCCTAATCCATCTATTGTCAAGCAAGGTGACAATGAATAAATCGATGAGGATTTAATCAACACAAATTCAATGTATGTCAATGATCATAAATACTTTATTCCAAATCAATCTGACATTTTCAATGAGGTGAATAGGGGAATTCCCTAGGTTGTGCTCAAAGATTACATTTGTGATTCATAGGTTCATAATTTTTTCAGTCATGAAAGAACAAATTTTATTTGTTCTCTTTTTTATTTGGTTCAATGAATACTAACATTCATTTTTTGAATTTCACAATCACAACTACTTCTCTTCATGATTTTCATGATGAAATTTCTTGTAATAAAGATGCAGGTAATGGTAGTCACAACATTTTACACTCATTCATATACAATAAATGATATCCTATATGATATGTTTTTCTTATTTCATAGGAGTATGACTTCATGTTAGCCATAGGTCATTTTGCTTTATCGCGTTCATTTAGTATTATTTCATCACATCGCTTTAGAAATTTTCATTTCATTGTCTAGCACTTTCGACACTTAGTCAAAGTTTCGACAACTAAGAGTGTTTCTTGTCTTGTCAATTAAAATTTCTCAAAAATGCGTCAACTAATAAATTCATCAATTATGTTCATCACTAGTCATTATCATCACATCTGAGTCCCAAAAATCAAATTCATCTTCCCTAGAGCCACCTTCCCTAAAACACCCAATATCCTCCATTTTAAATAAAAAGACCCCCTTTCTTGTATTTGATTCATAAAATCCCTTTTCATTTTATCCATTTCCCCTAAGTATTTATAAAATAAATTTCCCCATGGCTATTTTAATTCCATACATGTTTATCCTAAATTCGTTGGCCCGTTTCCTTTATCAAATGTAATTTCCACTCACCTTTTCTCTTTACCCCTAAAAATGAAATGTCACTATTAGTAAACCCTTATCATTATTAAAGTTCTCATAAGTCCTAATACTTTCTCCCTTAGTATTCATTTAATCCCCTTTATTCTAAAGCCTCGCCTCCTAATGTGCATTCCATTTCCTTATCCCATATCCTATATAAAAAGACCTCCTATCATAACCTTACTCATTTTCCAAATTTACTTCCCCTTCCCCTTGTTTAATTGATCACATTCCCTTACTATTAAAATATCCTTTTCCCACTAGATTTTATTACTCAATCTTATTTTAAATAGAGGTGCTCACGCATTCAGAGTCTGAACTTTGTACATACAAAGAAAGAGTTCATGAATTCATAGTCTTTCGCTGTGGCAAATTTACGTTCAAAATTAAAAATCCTTTGTCCATGCGGCTAAGAGGAGGGCACACAATGCAGTGATAAAGAAAAGTGTTTGGTATAAGAGATCATTAGGCAGGAAACAAATAGAACCATGGCAGTGGAGAGGGCCAACAGTTGGAGAAGCATATCCATGCTAGATTAGAGGAGAGGTAAAAAAGTTAATGGAAGAAGGAGAGACCGTCAAGACAGTAAAGTCTCGTTGTATAATGAACAAGCATACATGGAGCAGGTCACCATGCATCCATTAGAACGTTGTGCACAAATGCATGTTGAAAACATAGAGAGAAGACCAAAAAGTAGGGCTCAGGGCTATTACACCACATTCAATAGAACTGATGACACAAACGCAGAGACCTCAGGTAGAACCATAATGTCGCATGGTAGAGAACGTTGAGAAGATAAAGATTATCGCAAAATATGTCACCACCCATGCAAAAGGAATTGATTAGGAAAAATGAGGTACATTGGGCATGATGTATGGAGAAATGTTCTCCTTGAACAATTCAATATGAAAGACGCTAAGGTATCATTTCTCATTAAGACACCGAGAGGTTTAGCAAAATTAAGCCCCAAACATAGGTAGTATTTGGTGGACATTTTTTATATCTTAGAGGTCACATCAAACATGGGGAGCTTCCATCTTGTTTCATTTTTTGATGTAGGAGCATCGAAGCCTAGGTAGATCAGTCGAAGTTGATCGACAGAAGGGATCCGACCAGAGGGAGTGCCGATGACCGCTGGTGCGTGAAGCAGATTGACTTATCGAAGTTAATAAGTCGAGCAGAGAATTGTCGAAGAAGTCTACAGGAGTGTGAAGGTCAAGAGTCGACATGTTCATGTCGACAAACGACAAGTTGCCGCAGAGTCGTAGTAAGGTCGACATGTTGTCAGACCATGACATCNCTTTGACAGCATGACAAAATCAAAACAGTGTGGCCGTGGTTGACTCTTCAGCATTTTGGCGGCCACTCAGCAGGGCAGTGTAATAATTAATTGTCCAACAAATACATGATATATTGTTACTTTCTTTTTTTCTTCCACCCAACTAACCATTTTCACAAATATTAATCGTGCATAAATTGAGTTTGGTTTTGTTAAGATGAGCATGGATTGTGGAGGTGAGTCCCCATAAAATGACCACAGACATGAGCTTTCTTCCAGTTGAAGTGATCAAATAAATCCAAAGCATCCTTTGTCATTTTGAAGGGATACCTCGAGTGTGTTTTCTTAATTCGGTTGATCCCACACACAAATTTCTTCAATATTTTAGTACATATGCGGTACAGAAAACTTGAAGAAATTGAATGTGTACAATTGACCATTCAATTTCTTTAGGTATCGTCAGCAAATCGCTCTCTTTCAAACCTATTGCATCCAATTTCTTTAGGTACAATAACTTCTTTGTACACTTCTTTGGCATCAACACAAGTATACTTTTGGGACGCTTCATAGAAAGGCAAGAGCCCCAATGCCAGCGACAGTGCCCAAATTGGAAAGACCCTATGGAAAAAGAGCCTAATGGTTATGAATTAAAACAAGCGAGAGATGTAGCTCGTGCATGGGGTTTGTAGTTTGACCAATAGAAGTTGATGGACGAGCTATAGGATATGACCTAGGAATATGGTTATGCTTCCTTACCACCTATTAGAGGTGAGAAAACTCTCTCATCAATGCATACTGTAGGAAACAATACACGTGTGAAAACAAGGGTACCACTACAATGTGATGAGATGTAGTTTTCTTCCTATCGTTTCTTCTTGAACAATAGTGTAAAGTGATGGAACCAACAAAAACATACATCGTGTTCTTAATAACTATATAAAAGCAAATAGACAACACCTTGGCACCAATGGGTAAAAAATCACATAATGGGAAGCCTAAGGGTAGGTTTCCCTTGACACGATGGGAGTTTGTAGCCATTCTTACAATTTTCATGGTATTTTCTATAGGTCTCCTAAGTATATATCTGACCATGATAGAAGTAGAATATTAGATCCTTGAGTTGCCTCATAATATTGCACATCTCTAATTACTCAAGTAAGTTTCATCTGCTGCTTTGCTATATTTTTATTAAGATAGTCCATTTTGTTTCTATAAGTAATTGCAGTTTTAGAATCTCCAAGTTTGTCATATTTTTTCATGCATGGTTACTTCTATCTTCTATGAATATTGTTGAATCTTCATCTCTCTTTTTCTAAGATGGCCTTAGCTTGAAATTTTGGCACAACTATAAGAAATAGTGTAAAAGGGGGACTAAATTCCTTGTCAATAAAAGCACAAGTTGGTACCATGTAGGCTTTAATACATTTATAGGTAAGTCAAGTTTTCAAACACAATACTGTATCACATTCTTTGTGGGTCATATATCTCCTTATTTTTGAATTATGCACTCATAGTCCGAACCTTTAAATGCTTTTTTAGCAAGGGTGTTTCAGGGCTGGGACAATACTTTCGAACCCATTCCCAACCAAGTTTCCTTTACCTAAACTTTAATTAGAGACCCTCATACCAATTTTGAATCCACAAGATTTAATCACACTTCTCAAAAGTTATTAAGGATTTGATGTTGATTGCTAATGATTTTAAAACAAGATTGGTAGCTTCAAAAGGCCCAAGGCGTTCAAATCCATTTGTCATAAAAATATTTCTTGAAAAGGATTGAGTACTAGAAAACTAGAAAAGCTATCAAACTTCCCGGTTAATATTTTCGGTGCTCTTTTTTATCAAAAAAAGAAAATTTCTAACCCTAGTAGGTTATAGAAATAAATTATCTCTTGATATGTTACTTGACATCTAAAAATGTTCCTTTGTTGACCTTAATTTTTTAATATAAAAATGACATCAATATCACACTGCTAGCAATAACTAAAAAACAAATGGAGAAAGATAAATAGAATGGGTTCTCAATTATTGCATGAAAAGTTACAAGCCTATAGATTTTATGTATATGGATACTATACACTTTTAGGGATAAAAGAAACCCTATAATGGCATATGAAAGTTGGTTATTGTTCTTCTTGTGAGCCACTTAAGTCTTCCTCTGATACAAGTGACTATTCATCATCTGTTGAACAATATATCTTATTAATTTTCAATTGTGCTTATGCTTTTATAGGATAGTGCAACCCTTTGGATTTTCTTTTTGTGTTCTTGATTTTCTTGCATAGATGAAAAGGAGGATATTAAATAAACATGATAAAATAAGTAAATTCTTTTCAATATCACTTAAGGTTTGCTTATCTTTCCAGGTTCTTTTCTCCTATATCTCTTGTCAAAAGGTTCAATGTAAAAGTGAAGACTAGAGTATTTTATTTCCAATGTATCCATATGACATCATACCATGGTTGAGTTGACATGGTCATGTGGTGCCTAATATATGCAATCCTTTTAATCCAAGTGAAGGGATTTAACGTATTTACCCCCTATAGTTTACTTCCATCATATCACTTATGATTAAAATGTAAGTTTTTAGATGTGTTTTGAGTGATTGACCGAGTTGAATTGAATGATTATGGGACAAAAATGCTACAAGTGCTTTGGGAATAATTTGGTTTCTTGGATTTGAAATGGGAATGATTGTGATTGCCATGTTCAATTTGTTTATTTTTCCTATAATGGATTTTCACCTATATTGGCATTGGGTTTTAAGTTGAGCGTGTTTCTATTTTTTGTATGTGCATTCAAACTATTAGTAATGTAGGTGGTTGTGTTTCCACTTTTTGCAAATATACCTAGTTGTAAATAATTGTCTGGGTGTGTTCTAGATGGTGGAAATGTGTCCTACTTGAAAATTTCATAAATGGGGTGTGGTTTCAAAAACATTGTAGCTTGTTTCATCTTTGTTCTATTCTTAGCTTGTACATGTTTGCATCTCCAACATTGCAATGTTGTATTCACATATTATGATCATTGGCTCATGCGTGTAGAATGGAAAATTTAAATATATTTCTCTATGAGATGGTTTGATGTTCAAAATGTATTCATTGTTGATATTTTTGTTTGCAGCAACTAGCTTGCAAACTATACCAGAGACTACAGAGCTCATTTTATACTAAGCTATTGTGCCATGTACATTTTTATGTAGAGATTTCTTATTCTTGAGACCATATTCATGTCGTTGCAAGCAGGAGTGCTTTTTGGAGTAACCAAAGGTCTGGACTTGGTTTTATTTACTAAAACTGCTAGTTTCATTTGTTTCCTCCTTGTAATATGTTAGGTTTGGTTTCTTCTATCCTTATACCATGGATAATTTTAGGGGCTAAATTAA
>NWUY0300032263.1:0-12112 GCA_004151065.3 Larix sibirica | reverse complement strand
CTCGTCCTCTAGGTATTAGAGTAGAAAATTCATGCTCTTATCATCTTCGTTAAGTGGTTTCAAAGTAGTAGTTCACATTGTTGGAGTCACTAGTAAAGTTAAATCAATAGAACTTTGTTCCCATTTAGTGAGTTGTACTAGCTAACTGAATTGTGGTAGCAACATCCACATTGTGTTGAATGCAGATTTAGACAAGGTTAGGTTACCAAAAGCACATGATTCACCTTACACCTCCTTTATCTAGTTCAACATGGTTGCCAATGACAACACCAATCAACACTAGTGCCAATGCTACAACAAAGCCCTTAGCGTTTATCAAGTCTGTGGTTGATGAGCTTTGCAATGTTAGAGAGATGAGATATATGATTAGCTAGTGGAACTCATGATATGTTTTCACGTTTCCTTTACCTCCAAAAGTGGCTTATGTGATTCACCCTTCAAACTCCAAGTCAACCTAGATATTCCACAATTTGTGGGTAAGATCAACACAAAAACCTTGGAGAACTTGTTTGAGAAGATCAAAGCCTATTTTGTTGTTAAGTGGTTCACAAATGCAAAGAAAAATGCCTTTGTTACTCCAAATATTGCACCTATAGCATTGTTCTAGTGGGGGAATTGTATAGCAGGCACCACGGCAACAAAGATCATCCCATTGATACTTAGAGTAGGTTTGTTGAGGCCTTATGCAAAGCATTTTATCCTTTGAATCATTATAAAGATTGATATATCAAGTGGCAACTTGTGCATGAATATATTGATAAGTTTCCATAATCTCATGGCATGTTTGAGCATCCACAAATCAAACCATGATGAGAACCTCAAGTATAGCAGTGTTCTTGTATCCTATATCTAGTCAAACTTGTAATTCTTGAATACTAATTCCCTGGGTGATGTGTATCATTTTGCCAACAAGATTGAGGGAAAATTCAAGCCAAAGTAGCATGCCAAGGATTAACTTATATCTCAATGCAAGAAAGATCCCAACACCAAAGGTTCTAGTAAATAGTCAGTTGGAATTTTCAGCGCCAAGCTGAGTGACGTTGTAAGATAATGTGTAGCAAGCTCAAGGTAAGGGCCAATGGTTTGACTAGAAGTAGAAGAAGCAAACTTGGAAGTGGTGCAACTTGCAGAAATCAACCACTCACCCAAATGAAGAGTGTTGTGGAGGGAAGACTCTTCTGGCATAGACATAGTCTACATCCATGACAATGCAGGATAAAGGTAAGTAGAAAGTTGAATCTAAGCCAAAAGTGCCCTTTTTTGCTATCCCAACTGCATCAACCAATCCAATTGAGCCCAAGGAGGAAAGAGCAACTTTTCCATTTGCATATGTGGGTCAATAGATAAACATTGCAATTCAGAGTGGATAATGGCAGTGAGAAGAACTTGATCATGTTGGCTTAACAACTCAACATCACCCTCAACATTGTATTGTTGTCTATTTGACCACAGGGAAAAGAAATATGCATCACTAAGCATTGCAGATTTTACTACTAGATCAAGCCATTTTGAGATAAAGTCCTATATGATATAGCATCATTGGTAGTCTGTGATGAGCTTCTAAGAAGGATTTAATGTGGGAGCTAAACAATGTTTATGAGTTACCCCCGCAGAGTGTGATCTTGGATATAGGAGAGTGATGTTGTTGAGTGTTTGAGGTCATTGCAAGGTGGGGCCTCTTTTTTACCAACCCTGCACCACTCAAACAAGTTGGTGACAATGCATTTGAGTTGGACATATCACCTTACTTGGGGTTTGTTTCTAGTGTTCAACGTGGATCTACTACACCCTGTAACACACCTTTGTTGGAACGACATACTATGAAACTCGAGCAACCTATAGACATCGAGAAAAGATTCAATGCACTAATAGAGAGGGATATGATCTTGGAGCTATGTGACGGGTTCCTGAATTGGCTCATCTTGTTCATCATGTATAGCCATTTACCTTTCTAGAATCTTGAGTTTTGCCCATTATTGAGCTTGATAATTATTAATTACTAAACTGACCAATTTTGTAGCTGTTGACAGTTTACTGATTAATTATTACAATGGTTAATTATTGTGGTATTTATGAGTTGTTATCTGAATATGCTTGAGCTAACCTTCATGCTAATGAGTAGGGGGTAATGATGTGTTTGCTGATGAGTTTTTTATGTCCATAGCCTTGATCACTACCACTGCAGAAAGGTTGTTTTGATTGTTTTCCTCAGCATTCACTGCTTATCACTAACACTTGTCCTAGTTACATCAAAGAGAAAGGTCAAATGGGCGACAACATCACTCCATTCCACAGCCCACATGTGCTCATCAGTTTAAAAAGGGAGATAACATTACAACTAACAGAAAATTAGGATACACAGGGTTGACTTTCCCCTGTGGCCTGAATAGGGAAATAAGAGGGGCTACAAAAGTGCACATCCCAGAGCTCTCCAGCTCGAGAAGATGGGGAGTGGCCAAGCACTCCACAACAGCCCATCAATGCAGTCAACCAAGAGGAAGAGTGGCTCTGTGAACTCTCTAGGAGACCATCCATTCCAGCGTCGAAGGAGAGTTGTGTAGCCCAGAATCCTGTTCCTCAGTAAGCCACCATAATTGATGAAGAGGAAGTCAGTGATTCTAGGGGTAAGACTATTAGTACAAAGCTGGAGTTCCTCAGCAGTTCTTAGGAATCCAAGGCCTCTTTAGTGCAAATATGCTCATCTACAGCTTGAGCTAGGGTAGATAGTGGTAGATTTTGAAGTTGCATATAGCTAGGGTTAGAGAGCTGCAGATATGAGTTTGTAACTTTGAAGTTGGTTGAAATAAAACACTGTTGTTCTTCAAAGATAATTGAACTCTTTAAGAAGGGTTTTACCAGTCCTCTTCAAGCAGGGCCTACTTGAAGAGGTTGTTGGTGAATGTACCTTTGTATTTGTACTTGAATAGGTCTTTGTATTTCATTGTTGTTGTCTTCAGTTTTGTAGTTATAATGGATGTTTATTATAATGAATGCTTATGTTATTGTGACTATCTTTTCGCTAGTATACGATGAACCTGTGGTTGGCAAGATGAATTGTTGTTTTGTTCAGCATGCTGTAGATTAGGTTTATTTTCAAAATATTGAATTTACTCTTCAGTAATTAGTTTATTTCCAAAGCATTAAATTTACTCTTTAGTAATTAGTTTATTTTCTGTAGCATTGAGTTCTGATTGATTTATTTTACTTTCAGCATCATAGTTTTAGTTTCTAGGAGTTATAGGGTTTTGTAGCTCCAGCCAATGAGCCAAAAGCATTTTATGCCTGGATGACTCCTGCTGCAGAACACTAGAACCCTTGTCATAGGAAAAGATGCATATAAAACACATGTAGTTTCCATTTCTTAAAAGAAAGTAATATAGAATCAATTCTGTAGCTCTTTTACCCTTGAAGGTTGCGTAAACTTTGCACAACACTTCACGAGTCTACAATTCCCCTGGTTGATAATTTAAATGTGTTCCTCTGGGATTTAACAGCCTTTATTGCTGCAATCCTTCAGCTCACCACTACGTACTAAGCATATACTCAACAATTCAATTTGATTGTTTAGAGTTGTCAAGGTAGGCCAATACCCCACGCAATCCGAATGGTTCACCTTGGAGCAACTTTAATTGAAGTTTTGTCATGTACAAGCTGATGCTAAACATCCACAATGGGGATCATGGATAACCAAGGGGGTCAACTTATTGAGCACTAGCTAGCACAAAAGCTTCGATGTTAGTGTATACACCATGTGCCAAGTATTCTAGTAGTGCTCAAGCTGAAGGCCTTGTGTCAACAACTAAACATTTTGTGCTCGTGTCTAAACATTCTGCGCCAATAACTAAATAGTCTTTGGCAATGGAAAACAGCAACAACAATGCACCCTGTTTTGATGATGTGCCAAGACATCATGCCCACTATGCAATGCTAGATTCAGCAGCCTGAGACTTGCACAAGCAAGCACACGCAAAACACATGACTAGCACATGTTGACAATCATCAAACACGATCTACCACTCACAATCCAATGTGGCACAATTCTGCCCAAGTTCAACACCAAGCTAGCAAGAAACCTTCTAGATCCTTCTAGAAGGTCTTTCCTGACCATGGGGTTCTTTTCAGAATTATGTCCATGAGCAGATTCGTATCCACTTGCTTGTACTTCTAAATTCTTCTAGGATTATGCTTTCGGAATAGCCTAGGGCACTCCTATAGATCAGCATCATTGATTGTACTTCCTAGTCCCATTGACCTATCTTTGCTTTTTGGTCATTTGTTGGACATTAATAAAATTATCTTATCTTATCAACAGGGACTGGATTCTCTGCCAAAAGTAGAGAAGATTTATGTTGACATTTTAGATTTTGTTGTACCTACTGTTTATTTTATTTTCATGTCTCTTCTCAGAGATTCTATGTACATTTTGACTAGAAATGAAATCTCTTGTTTCCAGGCATGTTCCCCCACGATCCAATTGTGCAACTCTATTCTATGTTTGCTTATTTCAGTGAGTGCAGATTTGTTTCTTAGTCAGCTTACATGACTAGCATCAACAAGCTTCGATGATAACCTTTGTTTATCTCTAATCTTTGGTTGTCCTCAAGATTTACTCATTGGATCTGGATCACGCTCATTATTGATCAGTGGTTTGGTTGCAAAAAAGCGCTTTAATTTGTAACAAACCAATGCAGTTAAAACTTAAAAGTCATTGGTGGCTGGGGATGTTGATCTTGCAAAAGAGTTTGGCTAGTGTTAGGTGAATAATTCTGCATATCTCTTCACAAACCAGGTGCATTTAACAGGTTAAAATATTAATAGTACTTAGGACATTCCTGGGATAGATGGGCAATTTACTCCTCTACCTTTGCTTGCCAATACCAGAGGAATATATGAAGGAACCATTATCTTCTAACTGCATCTCTGTGGTAAAAATTGTTGAATTTTGTTTGAGTTCTAATACCAGTTGATATGACCATCCAAGCATAGGCTCAGAGGACAACCAAGGAATTCAAAAAAACTTGACAGTTATAGTAAATAGAATGAATGTTGGAATTAGTGTATTTAGCAGATTGAAGTGTGATGACGATCAACATTAAAATTCACAACATACAAGTTTAGAGTGAAGCATAGCATTCACTAACATGACAAAACATTCAAATTTTTGTATGTAAGCAAAGTTGTCTTGTAGATTCTTAATCCTCATTTCAATGTCGAATAGTATACAATTGCATATGCAAAGATTGAGAGAGGATCGCTAAGTGTGTGGGGCTCAAAAGTATAACAACAAAACAAGAGGAGGGATGGTTTGTATGCCAAGACCTAAGAAGAGATGTAAAGTCGAAATCAAGTAAATTTTTCGAGATTGTAAAGTGGAGATGCTCGATGCTCTATGCCGAGTCCTTTAAGGGCTATGAAGCAAGCTTTGTAGCATTTAGTGCTCAAAGATACAAGAGGGAGAAAGGCTGTGTAAAAATGACTCATGCCAAGAGGAAGAACACCAAAGACTAAGAGTGCTTAGAGAAAAGTGGAAATACTTCAGATATAATGCATAAGAACAAAATTTATAAGTAGGAAGGTCCTATCCAACTATTGGAACTTTTGGCCCTTCAGTTGCATAGAGGTTGGAAGAGGTAATGGTTCATCTTGAATGTTGGTTGCATGAAGGCTGAGCAATGGTTCATCTTTCTTTATGTTGCAATGGATCATTGTGATCTACTATGTCGGTGTTCTTTGTTGACTGTTGGTGCAATGACTGGACTTCTTGGCAAAACCTTGCCATGGAGTGTTGTGATTCACTCTATGGTGCTATCATGGCCTTTAGGACTTGCAGTTGCAAACTTCCTCAAGAGCCACAAGGGGAGTTGCAGTCTCACTTGTGCTGTGGCTGTGGCTATGGTTTTCAATGTTCATAGAACCTGCAATAATTCGAAAGCAGTCTTTGTCAGGGAATAGAATGTTGGGCTACTGCTTCTATGGATACTGCAAATGGAACCTGTGGTCTTCAGCCAAATACTGCAGATTGGGCTTGCAATTTTATCAGTTTGGGTTGCAACTAGCAGTCTTCAAAGAGACCTGCAAGCTTGCGGTCTTGAAAAAAACTAAAAATGAAGACTGTGAACTTGAAGTTCACTGTGACCAACCTTTTGGCTCCACACGGCATTGATCCAATTCTAAACTATTTATAAACTTAAAAAAACATGAACTAAGGCTTGCAGAAGCCTATCAATGTTAAGCTGTCAATACCAGCCAAAGGTTCGAGGGAGCCTCTTAATGTTGGCCAGAGGCTTGAGGAGGCCTACTTATGTTGTGGCCTAAGGCTTGAGGAATCCTGTTGAATATCAGCGGTGGATGGGTTGAGGAAGCCTGTCAATATCTTCTATCCAAGGGCTGGTTGGGATTGGTTCTGGGAAAGGGTTAGCTTAGCTCAGTAAGGACTGACGACTAAAAATCAATTTAGTGCATTATATATTGTTTGTTTTATTTTGACAATGGGTTTTAACTCTTACTTTGCAAGAACCATGCATGTTCTTCCACTGCATCTAACATGTCTGAAACATCTAAGATGGCTATTTTCCAGATAAAGTTGGTTTTTTCTGCATATGTGATCAGACTGGAGTATGAACTCCTTTAATCTTATTCAGACGTCTTACTTATGGTCCTCTCCATTTATCCTGTCATTTTCGTGATGTGTGGGGAGCAGTGGCTAAATTTTGTCTGCAAAAGTCTTTTAGATTAGACAGGATTCAGATCCTAACATTTGTTTTGCTTGGTCTTAGCTTCATATTATTTTCTCAAAGTGGCTGTAAATATTTCTAAAGCATTCAAAAATTTCCTGGTTGTATAAGCAGATACAGATGCTGAAGGGGGGCAGAAGCTCAGTTTAATAAAGCTTGCCAGCCTTATTGAGAAAACTGCCAAGGGAGGTGCTGAGAAGTTGGATCTTCAAGGAAGATTGATGGATCAGGTCGAGTGGCTTCCCGATTCAATTGGAAAGCTTAATAATCTGACCGAAATCATTTTGTCTGAAAACAGAATTGTGACCCTTCCTAGAACAATTGAAGGGTTTTCCAAGTTAAAGAAACTGGATATTCATTCAAATCAGCTGGTAAATCTTCCAGATTCCATTGGCGAGTTGTCTAGCCTAACCGATCTAGATTTGCATGACAATCGCTTACAGACCCTGCCTGCTACAGTTGGAAAGCTTTCCGGGCTTGTATCCTTGGACTTGAGTTCGAATCATCTTTCATCACTGCCCGAGTCTGTTGGACAGCTTATCAATTTGAAAAGACTGAATATTGAGACGAATAAAATTGAAGAGCTACCATATACAATTGGTCAGTGTGCTGCTCTTACTGAGCTTCGAGCAGATTACAATAATCTCAAAGCCCTGCCTGAAGCTGTTGGCAGGCTTGAATCATTACAAGTCCTAACATTGCACTATAACAGAATAAAGAGCCTTCCATCAACTATGGGTTCTTTAACCAATTTGAAAGAACTTGATGTAAGCTTCAATGAACTGGAACTTATACCAGAGAGTTTGGGCCTTGCCACCAGTCTTGTCAAACTAAATGTTGGCAGCAATTTCACTGACTTACGGAAGCTCCCACGATCTATTGGAAATCTTGGGATGCTTGAGGAGTTAGATATCAGCAATGATCAAATAAACGTCCTTCCTGATTCTTTTTATATGCTTACAAACCTTCAAATTCTTAAAGCTGAAGAGACACCACTGGAAATACCACCAAGAGATATTGTTCAAAGAGGAGCTAAGGTGATGTATAATACTGGCAAGAATGTGTGTTTAGCTGAAATATTGTTGAAATGCCTCATCTACACATACTGCAGAATACTGATACCATTTTAATTTCACAGGCTGTTGTGCAGTTTATGATCGATTATGTTGCAAAAAGGGATGCAACAGTAAAAGAGACTAAGCCAAAGGGGAAGTGGTCAATGTTTTGCTCATGTTTGAGGAAACGCAAGTGGGCTGAAAGCAACGCACATTATGTTAGAGCTGGATCATAAACACTATGCCTTGAACACCAGGTCAGAGCATATTTTTATGAAAGTTTGTGGAGCACTTTCATGTCAGAATTTTGATACCATAATAGAATTTCACTTCATCTCCATGCTTTGTGGGCTTGATATAAAAATATAATAGTCATTGTAACTTCTTTTTTGACATCAAATGCTGCTCGACTGAGAACCGTAAAGGAACCTGCGATTCAAGTATTTCGTTTTCCCTAAATAGGCCAGACAAGCATGAAAGGATTGTTATATTGATGCAAAGTTTGTCTGTGATCCAAGAGTTTTTACAGCCTCTGCATTACATCTGAAATGGTGATAGTGAACATAGTTTCTTTATTTGTACCCCACTGTATTACATCTCAACATTTATCTCAAGCTCAACTATGGGCAAAAGAGGACAGAAGTAAATGTACTGTAAGTGTATCTTCCTCCATTAATAAACGACATGGTTATTTTTGGTCGTTCATGCATTGTATATTTGAAAGATGGCTATTGATATGTCCTTTCTAATAATGATATCATTCATTGTATATTTGAAACATGGCTATTGATATGTCGTATATAATAATGATATCGCAGTCATTTCTCACAATCATCAGCTTTCATGTAGTTCATGATATTCATATTTTCTCTCTCTAATTTCAATACAAGTTCCAAGGATGCGGATCTTGATCTGTGTTCAACTTGGCATTATGATTTGGTCCAATTCCTCACATTATAGCTGAAGAGTGAGACCTGGTTCGGGGAATTGCAACGCATGCCTTATGCCTTTTACTGTTTTGATAGACTAATATGTGGAGATGTAAAGAGGTTGCTTCAAAGAAGTAGATTTTCCTTGGGATGCAAGTCAACATTTAAGTTGTGCCAGCGTTTAGGTATGATTTGGAAAAGAAACAACCTTTAGTGTATAGATTATGCAAGTACCCTTTGAGGCTAAGATCAATATACGTAAAGAATAATTTTCATCTCTACTTAAACAGAAAACTGGCACTTCAACATTATTTGAGTAAAAAGAATGCAGCATTGCATTTTCAAATGTTAAATGCTCGTTTTGGTTATTCTGTTGAATTATGAATTCTTTACTACTAGTTTAACTTTAATCCCAGTGGACTTTGTGAAGAGAGGAATGGAAGAATTGTGAAAGCAGAGCTTCTAACCTTCATATTGTGTTAAAACGTGTTTCATTACTTTTCAGTGTTATTATCGGTATTTACTATCTAATACAAATGGGAGGATACGTCTGTCTTTATATGAACATTTGCTGGATGTGTGTCTGTTATTTTGCTTAAGCATTTGCAATGTTCAGCATATCTAACCATGCCATTATTAATTCAAAATTCAACCATTACTTTGGCTGGAATTAAAAATTATATATTATTCAACACCAGTCTCTAGAGGAAGAATGATCATTTGAATGCAGGTTGCCATGCCTTGATTTTCACCACTATTATATTATACCTTTTGAGTTAGGCGATTTCCTCTTCATTCTCCAAATTGGATGTGGGGTTTAATAAAATATTAGAATAGCTGGCAGTGATTTCGTGTCAAGTTTTTAGAATCTAATATTCTTACAGCCAAATCTTGAAGTGTCTGCTCATATTATCCCTCAAACTATGTATATTCAATATTGCCAGAGTTTGTTGGAATCAACTTGTAGTTGTGAGCATTTACCAGGGGTTTCTCGAGTTAAAGAGATCGGTGATTCAATATATGCACTTTTCTGATGACATGTTTCAATGAAGTTTATATTAGAAAGACTAGTCATAATAATTAATATGTATATATGTATGCATTTCTTGGGAATCAAAAAGTGCTACAAAGCTGTCCAGATTGCCCCAACAGGTAACAGTTTGTAATTGGGGAAGCACAACTTTCTAAACATGATCAGTTTGGTATCATGTTTTTCTTATTATAAACTTCACCATGATTTTCTTTCAAGAAGTCCTTTATTTTTATAATCATATGAAATGTTCATCATCACCAACTATATGTTTTAGCTTAAACCTATTCCTATATATTGGAAAGCTATTATGAGACAAAGGTGTTATGTTATTGTTTGAAACTGCAGTAATGTGTGCCCCGCAAACAGATACAAGTTTGCCATGTGAGCAACCGGATTTTTTTATGGCAATACATGTTTTCTATGCCGACTTCTACTTTGCATATGATATTGTGAACAAAAGTGCTGTCTAATGGAGAACTGATATTATCTTGGACATGAAATATTTGCCAAAGATTTAATAGCAGAAGCCATTGTACTCTGATTCTGAAAATTCTGTAAATAAGGCCATTGTGCAGATACGAAATATTTGCTGCCATGTTTGTACAAAAGCCTGCTATGCAAGCATTCATAGTCTATCCACGATCCTGGTCTGAAAGGATGTTAGGTAACATTTTTGTAAGTAGCTGCACTTGATCGGAATTTTATCGTGCCCTTTCAAAGCGAATTAAATTATCTTAGAACATCTTATTCTTTGTTTGAATGTTCTGGTTCATTTTGTACTACCCCGGACATTAAGTCAATAATCCAAAAGTCAATCATCTTAACGTTACAACAGACTATGTATTATTATCAGCGCAAATCCATCTTAACTCCAGATCTATCATACCCTGATAGGGATCAAATCCCTTGAGAAATCTCTCAAGGTGCAAACCATTTTTAGAGTGCAAAAACTTGAACAAAGTTTGCACCTCTAGAGATTTGATCCCTATCAGCACATGAGTTAAGATGGATTGACAATGTACATTGGTGATAAAACTATATTAGATGAAATCATAAAAGATTAATGCCACCACGATGATTAAAATAAATATAAATTGCATAGAGGTAAGGATAAACAAATTTCATAATATCCATATCAAGTAATTAATTGTAAATAGCCATACTTGCACTAAGTGATATCAATTAGCAAATTAGATAATATAAGATCTTTGGTTGAAAGCAAGAATCTTCCATAGATTACACAGAGGGAGAACAAGAAGTATCCAAGTTTCATTCATGTTTTTAGTTTTAATTAATTGGAATATGTATATCTTTGTTTTGAACTTTAGGTTAGGGTTGATATTATTATTTTTTACTTGAAATTTATTATTTTTTTAAAGTCCCATATGTCAACTCCTCGTTGAACATTGAATTACACTTTTCTCTCATACTAGGTTGTCGAAAGTGAATCTCAGTACAATTATTTTATTATTATTTTACCCAAAACCCCCAAAACGTTTCCCAACATATCCATAATCAAACCCGTAAGCAAAATATGTACTCTTCAATTAATGGTATACATGTTAATTCTAAAAACTATATACACGGGTATCTTTAACAAACTTTATACACTCATCTATTTTACCAAAGTATTGTTGTGCATCTTGCTTAACCAACATTCATTAAGTTCTCTAGAGTTAAATCCAAATATAATGGAGGAGACTAGTGATAAGGCAACACACTTGATTCCACAAAAGCATTGTTGCAATATCATTTTCTAGATTTTGATAACGTATCACTTGTTTTTGATACATGTTAGTTCTAAAAACTATATACACAAGTATCTTTAACAAACTTTATACACTCATCTATTATACCAAAGTGCATCTTGCTTAACCAAGATTCATTAAGTTCTTTAGAGTTAAATCTAGATATAATGCAGGAGACTAGTGATAAGGAAACACACTTGATTCCACAAGCATTGTGGCAATATCATTTTCTAGATTTTGATAACGTATCACTTGTTTTTTAGAGTTTTGTTTTAGTAAGGACTATTAAATCCATTGAATAATATGAGTCATGAATATAGATGGTTCAACATTATGAACAAAGAAAGTCTTCACAAAGCTAGAGCTAGGTTTAAAGAGAGCTCAACAATGACTTTACATTAGGTTAATAAACCATAATTAACACTATCATATAATTTAGTATTAATAATTATCCATATACAATTGTATAAACTATCTATAGAGACTCTCTTCCCTGAACCTACGAAGTGGTTACATATAAAAAAAACTTTTGGCATACAAGCTTTTTAACAATGTGTTTGATAAAGATTTTTTGTCAACGATAAGACATGCAACCATAAACAACACTTGTATT
>NWUY0300032255.1:28027-38299 GCA_004151065.3 Larix sibirica | reverse complement strand
TCTCTTCGGGATGAAGAAGAGTTTTGTTGGTGGGGGAGATGTTGGAGGAGCCTAGTCAACTAGCCAACTAGTTCCTCCACCCAACTATGGTCGATTCGGTGCAGTCGGTGGGGTAGCTAACCGAATTGGAAGTTATAACCAAATAACTAATTGTAAACAATATATATAGGCTATTGAGTCATGATCTAAGGAGAATCTGGCATTGAGCATTGTAAAGTATTTTATATATGTTAATAAAAAGGCTTGTTTTTGATGTCCCACTTACTCTCTTTACTTATGTTTGTATGATATATGTTCATGTGATCTATATGTATGCTTGTATTATGTACTACTAGTAGCCTGTATGATTCCCTAGACTACAATAGTACTTTACAGGCCATACTATTGAAAATTGGGCATTGTTTTCAAGGCAAGAGTTTGGGCATGTTGTGTGAAGTATTTGGCACAATTTCTAAGAAATTTGATTTCACGGTAACTGAGTAAAGTACTATGTACTTTCTGCAGTATGATATTTGTTGTTGTACTCTCAAAAATCTTTTCCGAAGAAGCTCAATAAAATTCTCTCTTGACTGGTTTTCCCCTTAGGGGTTTTTTCTAGGGTCTTCGACCAAATTTCTTGTGTTAAAATGTTTATTACAGACTACTTTTCTTTGCTTACTTCCACTGCAAATTTTACTTATTTACAATATATCATCTTACAAATACATGAAATTTATATGCATGTGATATTTGTTGGGTTTTATGACTGTTGAAGACTATTATCAGAGTGTGCTGAGTGGTTGAACAGAGTTTAAGTTCTGATTTTAACATGGTATCGGAACTAGGGCTCTAAGTGGTTTAGTGGGTAGTTTTGTGGTAGCTATTTGCAAGTGAATTGCTGGTTAGTACAACTGAGTTGTGATTTTGGCACTTGGTTAGCAGAGTTTGCTTGATATTTTGCTTGGAAAAAGAGCAGAGAAGAGGGGAAGATGACATCCAGTATCCAATATGAAGATCGGTTGGAGGGGATCTCCAACTACTTACAATGGAAGGCCCATATTGGTGTTGTTCTCAAGGAGAACAAGATATGGCAGTTCGTCAGTACCACTGTAGTACTACCTTCCTCAGCAGATCCCGTTTCCTTGGATAATCATGAGGTGAAGGAGGATAGAACTTAGAGGATACTACTATGTGGAGTAAAGGATCACCTCATCCCACATTTGGCTGAAAAACAAACAACCAAGGAAATGTGGGACATGCTGAAGAGCTTGTATGGAAACAAGAATGAAAACCGGAAGATGGCTTTGAAAGACAAGCTTCACAACACGAGGATGGCCAAAGGTGATAATGTGGCCTCATATATCACTACGCTCAAACAAGTGAAGGATAAGTTGAGCGCAATTGGTGAGATCATTCCTGATTTCGAGTTGGTTTGGATATCCCTAAAGAGCTTCACCAAGGATTGAGATGTGTTTGTGAAATGTGTGGTTGGAAGGGAGAAATTTCCCTCTTTGGAAAGGTTATGGAATGACGTCATGCAGGAGGAGATCCGAGAGGGGTCTCAGGAGAAGGCAGAGCATGGTAATAATGAGCAGGATGTGGCCCTTTCAACAAAGGGCAAGAAGAAGAAGGGATCAAGCAATGGAGCCTCGTCAGAAAAGACACGAGCAAGGTGAAATTCTTTGCTTGTCAGAGATTTGGCCACTATGCATGCCAGTGTCCAAACAAGAAGAAGGGAAAGAAGAAAGAAGAGACAGAGGCAATTGCTTCAACAGAAGTGGAAGAGTACACCAAGAAGCTTGAGAAGGATTCCCATTGGTCTCAGTTCTTTTGAGCAGCAATGTGGCAGAGACTGCAGACACTAGAGCATGGTATGTGGATAGTGGGGCAGCATGCCACATGACATGAACACAAGCTATGTTCTTGCAATTGATAGATATTGACATAGTGATATTGCTTACTGAGGATGGGTTTGACGTCACCCATGCAGTAGAGGTAGTTGGAAGGGTAAAATTTCATCTCGAGTTAGAGGGATATCTAGAGGTGGACTGGGTGTTGTTTTTTCTAGAGCTGAGAAAGAACATGCTCTCTAGTATATCATCTCTATAGAGGATGACGGATATGCAGTCCTTTTTGGATATGGACATGTTTTATATATCTAGTGAGGGAGAGCTTCGATGTCGGGCAAGTGTTGGGAATCGGAGATGGCAGGACATACCGGGTATCGGGTCATCCTGCTGATAGTGAGTCTTGAAAGATATCGGACTCAGTGATAGTACCAAAGGCAGCTAGTCAAGAGGCTTCTTCCATCTCAGTGAGGAGACCGAGCTGGTATGAGATGACTCTAGAGGATGAGCATGAGAGTGAGGTAAACACTCAGTTCAAAGTTGTTCGACACATGTCTTCAACGTGTGATCCAGAGTAGGTAGCAAAGAGACCTTATATTTCAGAGGGATCAGTGTCAATAGTTGGAGTGATGGGGTTGGAGATAGATCCAAATGGAGGTTCCAGCAGTACCTCCCTCGCTAAGAGGGAGTGTTAGTTTTTGTACCTAGGAAGTGNTAGCTTGGAGGTACTTTTGCACCATTGTGCCTAGGTGCAAGGGTCCGAGTACATATGTCTCTCTTAAGTGACATAAAGTGACTTTATGATGTGTTTTTATAAAGCGACTTTATAAAGTTGAGTTGAGTTATACTTTATAAAGTTAAGTTGCACTTTTTAATATTTAATGACAAAAGGCGACTTTTTGAGAGAAATGTGATTTTATGAGTTACATGACTTAAAGTGACTTTATCATGTCATATTGCGATTAAATACTAGCCATCGATCGTGGTGTGCCAAGATTCGATCTTGACGATATAAGATGAAGAGTTAGGAATTTTGTCATTAATGAGGAATTAAAAGGATAAGCTTGAGGGAGACAAAGCACACATTCCAAGAGAGAGTTTTGAAGAGAAGTGTGAGAGACACGATTTTTGAGAGAGGAAGAAAGATTGAACAGATTGAGTTGAGAAAAAAGGAAGAGAGAGAGGTGGCTGAGCTAGAGGGGGCACACTTCTCTAGTTGAGAAGAGCGACATGAATCCCTAGAAGAAGGAAGCATTTACTGCAACAAAGTGAAGGGCATGTTTCCTAAGGTAAAATTCATGCATACCAAGGAAAAATTGCAGTAAAATTGCAGTAGAGAGAGACTAGTCGACACAACAGAGAACAGATATGTCATACAATTGAGAAAGTAAGGACGTACAACAAGGAGACTACCATAAAATCAAGGTAGCCTATGGGCACATTTTTCAAGGTGATATTTTTTTATATTGTACTTCCTTTCTGCACTATTTTCAAGGTGTGTTTCTACTACTAGAGAGTCCGTACTCTATAGGTCATGTTGTTGGAAACTAGACACTATTTTCAAGGCAGGAGTTTGGGCTTGTGTATGAAGTATTTGGCATAGTTTCCAAGAAAATTGTTTACACATTAACTAAGTAAAGTAATGTGTACTTTCTACAGTTTAATATTTGATGTTGTACTCTCAGAAATATTTTACCAAGAAGCTCATTCTATCTTGTTGGTTTTCCCCTTGGGGGTTTTTCCAGGGTCTTTGACCAAATTTCCTGTGACAAAATGTTTATTATAAACCGTTGTTCTTTGTTTATTTATACTGCAAAGTTTACTTAGTTATAGTATATCATCTTACAAAGACATGAAATTTATATGCATGTGATATGTGTTGGGTTTTGTGACTATTGAATACTGTTATCAGAGTGTGCTGAGTGGTTGAACATAGTTTAAGTTCAGATTTTAACACCTATGAATAAGATATGCCAAAAAAAATGACATTGAGCATCTCTGGAAAAAAACCTAATTGAAATACAAATGTTTTTTCAATAAAATATCAAAGACCTTTAAAATCCATTTTTCTTTAATAACTGTAGAATTAAGAGAGATTCAACAACAATCAAAACACTATTTGTGCTATATGTCATCAATGATATCAAGCTAGAGCTAGAGAAAGTATGCCCTCAAATAGTTCCTATGTCGAGATCTTGACAATAGATACATGTAATGCCCAACTGCAAGAAAGTACGTTGTTGGAACCCTAAAATTTCCTTTCATTCTAACCCCCCATTAGCAAACTATGTCATCTATTGTAAAGTACCACTTAGGATATTCTTTGATCTCTTCTCCTCATGCGGCTAATTGCACTCCAATATTTTCTCAGCTCTTATATGTAATTATCCTCCTTATAATATGAACTTCATCAAAGATGTTACACATCAATTAGAACATTGGAATAACTTGTGGGAACACTAAAATTTCCATCCATTCTCCCCTGCCATTAGCAAAACATGTCAGCTACTTTAAAGCATCACTTAGGGTATTCTTCAATTACTTTTTTTACACACACGCATACACAGATATTCAAAGTTGAATTTTAAATCGATTCAATGACAAACCACTTCATAGATGGGAAGAAAAGGAGGAGAAGTTGAAACTTCATATGTTGGGGATCCAAGGCCTAATGGAGCAAAATGTATTTAAATAATAAAAACAATTTCCAAGTACTTTTATATCATTTTTTTTGGATAATTTTATTATTTTTTAATAATAAAATAATCTAATAATAATCTATTTTTAAGGTCACAACAAATCGAGACACCAATTTGGTGTATGAGACCCCCTTGTTTGTGGGACAAGGGACCCCCCTCTGCACAACTATTTAACTACTAATGTGTATAGAGGTGTGCATGCATTTCCCCCTACAGATTTGAACATATGACCTCCTATGAGGAAACATATGTTGTTATCCTTTAGGTCCACTCAGGATTTATAAAAGTGAGTCACTTAAATATGTAAAGTCTTTTAGTTTTTGCATGCAATATTTAAAGTAACATTATTGTAAAAGTGAACTCCACTTATTTGATAAAAGTGGGTCACATAAATAAACATTATTGTAAAGCGAGTTTAAAATATTAAGTTGGGAAGGGGCGCTTTTCTTTGTCACATGGGTCAATCTTCTACCTGCAACATGTCCATTTGGAGTCAACTTCAACTGTTTTCAAACAATCATAACTTCCTCATCCGGAACCCGATTTTAGCATTGTTTTTCTTAACCGCCTATTTTTTTGAGCTCTATTCATTGATCCAGTTAGTTTCTAGTTTTACAGTCGTATTGATTTCAAAATGGAAATCTCAGATGATATCCTTCTTACTAGCTCAAACTACTTCTTATGGAAATCCCACATGGAATATATCCTTAGAAGTAAAGGGATTTATAGAATTACTTTTGGAACTAGAATTTCCCCCACTGATGTTGATAAGTTGGAAAGATGGAAAAATAGAAATGATTCATCTCGTGTTTTGATAAACATGCATATTTCTACTGACTTGCAATTTCACGTTCAAGGCATTGATGCACCTAATGATGCTTGGAAAAAAATGAATATTGTTTTTGGTATTAAAAATGAGATTAGAGCTCATCATTTTAAAAATGAGCTACTCACCTTGGATCCTAACAATTTCTCATGCATGGAATACTTTCTATCAAACTTAAGACCCTTAGACTTCTCTTAGCTAGTTGTAAAGTAACCAAGGCAAATGATGGCCTCATTTATGCAATTCTTGCCAAATTAGGGCCTTCTTATTCTATGTTTGTATCAACATTTTATTCCACGAGAGAATCCTTTCTTTCCTTAGGGAAAAATTACAATGCCCCCTCCTTTGATGCATTTTGTGATTCTTTGATAAGAGAACAAGAGAAACTCTTACATATTTGACTAATCAACACCGCTAGTACTTCTAGTAAATCCTCAGTATCCCAAAATCCTCCCGCTCCTAAGAATAATAAGAATCCTAAGAAGCAACATCCAAAGAAGAACAAACCAAATAATAATAAGGGTTCAAAATATTCCCAACCTTCGAATTCTCCTTGGAATGATAAAGAAACTAAGTCTAGAGGAAAGAAGATAGATATACATTACAACTTTTCTAATTGAGATGGCCACACATAGTCAAAGTGTTTTAAAAACATGGACTCTTTAGAAGCAACCATGAAGAAGCACAACATTTAGATTGATACTTCTTTACATTCACCATTGGGACATGCAACTTCTGCCTTTGGTTATGCACTAAAGGTATCTTCTTCTTCTTCTTCTTCTGATTGGCTTATATATTTTGGATCATCTTATCATATGGCTAAGGATAAACTGCCTTGTCGGCATAAAAAAATGCAAGAAGATGGATGTCAACACCTGCCAAGTACAGAATGACCATGTGAGTGGTGCCCCTAAGCACAAAATGCACTTAACCGTTAATGGATTACTAATGACTCTCATGAGGCTCTTAGATGTAGTGAGAACATATATTGACTACAAAGGAGAGATTTGGTCAAGTATGTCTAAGATAAAGCAAATTGCTGCCCAAATATCGATAAATAGATGCATCAAACAAGTGTGAGGGCATTAGGCCTGAAACTTGATCCTAGAAGCAATAGGAGTACCAATTGGATTGTAGTTTTCACTAGCAAACCATTGCAAGAGATTCAAGGTGTACTATGGACGAGAAGAGAAATCCTAGAAGAAGTTTGAGTACTTTGAATCTCTAAAAAGGAGAAAAGCAACCCTAAATTGATCATCTCAAATGAGTCCTTGAATTGCTGCTTCATATCATTGATCATGGATGTGGAGTGACTAGTCGGAAGGAGATCATCCACATATAGCACAATAATAAGAGTTTGTCCGTCTTGATGGCGAATGTAAATCTCTTGTTCAACCTCGCAGAAGGTGGAGCCGAGATTGATAAAGAAATTGTGGATCTTCTCATTCTAAGTGCGAGTTGCTTGTTTAAGGCCATATAGAAATTTCTTGAGCTTGCAAACCAAAGGAATAACACCCTTCTATACAAATGCTGGTGGTTGATGCATATAAATCTCTTATTGAAAATACCCATGGAGAAGAGCACTTTTGACATGATGAACCTCCCAATTCAATGAAGCAACGATAGATAGAATTATCCGAATGGAGTNAGGGACAACTACAAGTTGTGTGATAACAGTATATTACCATACTAGTCATTGTCCTAGAGTCTTATGGACATGCGTTAAGTCCCCCTTAGTATTTTTTTATTTTTCCGTTAATAAAAAATTTCCATCAAAAACGGGATATTTTAATTGTAAAACTGGTACTATGAGACATAATTTGCCATGGGGGTGCTCATTTTCTAACTCAGAGCACCCACTTTACCCATGTGCCCACTTTGAGAGTGAAATAGTTTATTTTTAATCACTTAAATTCATTTCCTCTCGAAAAAGGTGAATAAAAGTCAAATAAATGGGAAAAATCAGCATCCCATAAATCAGGAAAACATGTCGGGGACATGTTTTAGTCTATTGTCAGTCTTTTGTAGTGGTGGCAAGGGTTAGAGAGAGTTGAAACTCATGATCCAAATTGTGATTGAGATTTTCTCCAAGAGGGGTGCACATTTCTCCATGGGGGGGTGCACTTCTCAAGGTAGAGGTGGCACAGGATGAGAGAGGGATGAGCAACCTCTTGAGAGGTGTCATCCACCTCCCTCAGTTCACTCCCACTCTCTGTTAGTTAACTCATCTCTCGCTCAACTCTCTAAACACTTGGCCAATTCGCCCTCCTTGGGAATTGCACCCTCTTTTTTCTATTTAAGCAAGGCATCCTCCCTCATTCTTGAGGGTTAGAGTGTGGAACCACTGCTAAAGCTCTAAGCCATTGAATTGTAAATCTTTTATTTTTGGAATAAGAAAGACTTTGGAGGTCCATCGATGGTATAATGCGTCATTTATGTGGATGATCATTCTCATGTGTGTATGCGGTAATTTGTATCTCAGTTTCTTATTGTTTTCTTTCTTGTTAAGTCTGGCCTTTGAAGGATTGTTATCAATCAATAGGAGAGATTAAAGTAAATTTGTTTACATGTTTTATTATCTTATCTATGTATGCGTAGAGATCTAGTATGCATATGTTTTATAAGTTTATATGCATGCCATCTTAATCTCCTGTGTATATGATACTAGGCTTGATAAGTTTGTGGCAAGTTTCCTGAGCTGTGCAGGTTCCCTAGCTTGAAGAGGTGGCTAAGCTTGGTTGCATCTTCCACTTGCTTGAACACTTTCAGAAAGACAGTCCCTCAACACTCCACCAATAGACTCCATTGCTTAGGAATTCCCAGCTTTAAGTTGTCTTCACTCTCTCTCTCCTTCATTTTCTAAATCTTTCTTGGTTGCTTTATGTATGCTAGATCTAAAATAGTTCATTTCCAAGATCATATCTAATGTTATTTATCTTAGTATGCATTCTTAAAAGTTATATCTAAGTTCTTTAAAAAGATTCATTTTTGCAAGTAGATCTAACTTCTTAAGCCTTACCTTTAGCTCAAGTGAAAATCAATCTTTCAATACTAAAGGTTAGGATTTTTAGAGCTTATATTTGACTTATTTGGCATCTTTAGTGCATATGTACTGGCTGTTTTTTACCTTTTGATGAACACGTAGGAGTAGACTTTGGCAAAATTTCAAAGATTTGGACCATCCGGAACCTCCTCTTCCTTTCTACCTTTATTCAAATCATAGAACTCTGAAAACTTGTAAAGTTTGTTGGTCCTGATCTATAAAGGTCCACAAACATTCCCAAAAGTTGTAATCCATAATAAAATTAGTGGGCTACCCAATGCCCAGTCTCAATCCCCCTACGGGGAATCAATGTCTTTTGTGTGTTTGCACTTTTTCTTTGCTTTTTTGCTTTCAATTACTAATCCATGCATAAAATAAATCGTTTGTTGGTCCCAGACCACAAACTCACCACAACATTTTAATTACCTAGTTTAGATTAGATTAAACTTTTCATTCATTTCTTGTTTAAAGAGTAACGAACCCAAACTGTTGTCCGTTAATATGCTCTTGTGACCATTGCAGGCTTTCCTAATCTTTGGTTAACAATCAGAAAAGGGACATCTAGTGTCTAGTCTAAATAGGGAAATCCATTAAACTCTTATTGTCAACTTGAGAGCTTGTATTGAACTTGGCGTGAACTCAGGGGGATACTCATTGAGATTCGTTCTCTCCCCATTGGACATCCGACATTGTTCTCTACACTCACTTAGAGGATAAACTTTTAGTGGGCCACATCAAATCAATAAACCCACTCTAAGCAACTTGTTTTCTATTAACTAAAATTGTCACAAGCATTGCAACACTTCCCTTCAGCAGCTTCCATTTTATCCTTCGGCATTGGTCTTATTTTGATTCAATCTTTTAATGCAAGCGTTAATTTGATTTGATATGCTACTAGACTAGATGTGATTGTTGTTCTTGTTTCAATATTAACTCCTCTTGTCACTTAATACGCACCTCGAGTAACGTGGCATAAATCTTTAGACCACTGGTTGCGTCCTTGGGAGCAAGTCACGAGTCAAGCTTGCTGTCACTTAACACTTGATTCCTCCATCTAGGCCAACTCCTAGTGAAGCCAAGGGGGGTGGTCCCTAAGAAAATAAACTATGGTTGATTAAGCTAAGTTGAACAAATTAATCTTGGAGTTAAAAGATTTAAACACAAGAACAATATTATTATTATGAAATCAAAGCAACAACTTTAACAACATGTATATCATATCATTGGCATAACAGTAAGTACTTTATAGCAAAAATATATAACCAGTAAAAGACTAGTGCCGAAAAGTAAATACAATGCTGAAAGTAAGGTGTTGAATTGCTCTTTGGTTGTTTTATTTATTATGGTGAGTTGATTAGGAGTGGGTTTATTCTTGGTTTGGCCCACTTAGACTTTTATCCTCACTAGTAAGTGCAGAGCAACAATACTAGGTGTCCAATAGGGTGAGAGATAATCTATTTAAAGTAACCCCTTGACTCCGTAGTATGTTCAATGCGAACCGCTTACTATGACAGTAAAATTTTTGGTGGATTCCCCTATTAACACTAGCCGCTAATATCCCCTTTCTGATTGTTAACCACAGATTAGGAAAGTCTGCGATAGTCACAAGAGCATATTGGGGGATAAAGCCAAGGTTCAATTACTTGTCTAAATGGAATAAAAAAAGCGACTAAACTAAGTGCAGTGAGTGCTAAAGTGATTTAATCTAAGTAAAATTGAAAGAAATCCTGAGTGAGTTTATGGTCCGACGTTGAATCGGAACCAACAAATGGTTAATTTTAATTTTAACTACTATAACTAAAGCAGAAAAGGAAAAAGTTAGAAAATTTCACGCCACGAAAAAGGGTGCGAATCCCCCCTGGGGGGATTGGGTGTGGG
>NWUY0300032255.1:16338-26398 GCA_004151065.3 Larix sibirica | reverse complement strand
GAGTGTTGAGTGATAGTAACTCGACTTGAGACTTGTCCCCAAGGACACACCCAGTGGCTTGAAGATTTCTGCTACATTACCTGAAGTGTGTATTAGGCAGCAACAGCATGCAAGGCATACTTAACTACAACTGAATAGATAAGGTTGAGTTAGAAATAAACTGCATGTATCCACCTCTATCAGTGCACCCTCATTGTGAATAAAAGTTAATTTCCTTGCCATAAATAATCTCAACTTATACTTACATTGATAAGACTAAATCTTTTCAAAAATATCTCGGGTGAGAGATATTATGAAATTTATTAATTATTTTTGTTTTATCCGTACCAAAACACATGTCAATATCCTTATGCTCACAAGTATAATTATGGAAATGATATTTTCCACACACTTTGACACATGGCACCATCTCTTATACCAATCATCACCCTGTAAATGCTACATTGCTGCCTAAAAATAGGCATGCTAAAAATAGTAGTGACCTCTCCTAAAAAATAGGAACCTCAAAATGCCAATTTGAGCATCCAAAAAAATAGGAACCTTGGAATGCCAAAATAACAACTATGGCAGTGCTCACTGTAAATAGTGTGTCTAAAAATAGACACTGCTAAAAATAGCACCCCCATGCACGTAGAAAAAAATAGGCTTGCTCAACTCGTGTCTCGACTCTCCAATGAACAAGAATATGACCCAGCTAAAGGATGACTTGATGCTGCTAGTTACTGTATGCGGTGGTTAGGGTTATGGACTGTAAGTGCTAGTCTGTTTTTTCATTTATTTATAGAAAAAAGCCTTTAACAACTGACCCTAGGCAGTGATATCTACTTTGAGTTTCTAATGAAAATGTTATATCGTTGAAGCTAATTGATATTTGTGTTCTGATCTTTTGTTTTTATTCTTATTGTGCAGGGAAAGGTCCCGATAATCTCTGAAAATGCCCTGCATCAGCTGCATATATTCATCTTTGTATTGGCGATTTTTCAAGTTTTGTACAGTGTTCTAACCATGGGACTAGGAAGAGCTAAAGTAGGATAAACTGCTCCCTTCATTAGCAACCGAAATATGTGAACCAGATACATTGATAGAAGTTGTCTTTGATTATATGACAACAAACATTTTTAGAAGAGTCACTTGGACTATATGAGAACAACACTGAGGTATATGCCTATTTGAATAATTCATTCATTGAAAACTTTAATTATTTTATATCCCCAGATGCACAGCTGGAAAGCATGGGAACAAGAGGTTGAAACTTTGGATTACCAACTTTCCAATGGTAAGTAGCTTTACCATTTTTGCTTCTTTGTAAAGGTTGGACTTATATATATTTTGACAGTGTAAGTTGTGAAGTTCTAAAAATTCAAAAGATTAAGGAAGGAAGATATCTCTGTTCAATAGTGTGTAGAGTTATAGTTTGCAGTCATAAAGATGTCTTCCTATATTTTTATTTTGGCAGATCCTTTAAGATTCAGGTTTACACATGAAACTTCTTTTGTGAGGCGGCATCTGCATTTTTGGAATAGAATACCAATCTTCATCTGGATTGTAAGTAATTCTTTCATATTAGGAGGCTGTAGGCTCTAGAGATAAATTATTTCATGTTAAAGAAAAAGAAGGGCCTCAGGATATACATCTGATGCTATGCTGGATTATGAGAGTTCTCGTTTCTCTGTTATTTCTGTGAAGCCACTGGCAACAGGGTTTAATGGTAATTTTCTTTCACAGGAATCCTTTTTCCGACAGTTTTTATGTTCAGTGACTAAAGTTGATTATCTTACATTGCGCCATGGCTTCATCTCTGTAATTCTCACAGCCCAGATCACTGCCTATTTTACTTAATATGGAGAGCGGGGCTACGATTTAGTACTCACTCCTTGTATGCATTGCAGGCTCACTTAGCTCCAGGCATAAAATTTAATTTTCATAAATATATTGAGAGATCGCTGGAGGATGACTTCAAGACAGTTGTTGGGATCAGGTTGGTAAAACTTGCTCTACATGAAAACTATTTTCCTATCACATTCATTGAATATTTATAAAGGGCCATATTATCTAACCCTTTAGCTCGCTTCAATATGCACATACAAATATTTTGTGAAGTATGAAAAAATCATTTTGAGATTTAGAAAGGTGCTCCATCCCCACATATGGCCTTGGAGATCTCCTATAGACTTTTGCAAGTTCCTCTAAAAATATTAGAACTTGGAAGCATATGGAATATGTCAGACTTGAAGTGTGATTTGCCTGGTAGTTAGAAATGTTTGCATGGGGTTTCTTCCATGTTACTTTCACTTTTAACATCATATTGTTATAATGTTTCTGATGGTTATCACACTTCTGCCATATTACGGATAGATATCTGATACATATCTTCTAGCTAGTCATAGCGTCTCTGGTAAACTCTAACCATATGGCCACCACCCAAATTCTTGCCATGTGAATATGGGCTTGTTAACACATTATAGAAAGAAAAAGAAGATTATATTAATGTGCAGTAATGATCTCAAGTGATCAATAGACTGTTACTATTGCCTTGAAATTTAGGTCAGATTTGTATTATGGATAGATACATATCTTCTAGCTAGTCATAACGTCTCTGATAGACCCTAACCATGTGGCCACCACCCAAACTCTTGCCATGTGAAAATGCACTTGTTAACACATTATAGAAAGAAGATAAGAAGATTATATGAATGTGCAGTAATTACCTTATGTGATCAATGAGGCTAGTAGGTACAAGATGAAGATAATAGTTGGGTAGTCCATAACACAACTCTGACCTAAATATCAAGGCAATAGTAACATTAATAAAAACGGTCACCTCATAAAGTACAAAATGGAACTAGTCCAGTGCTATATTACCGGAGATGAGAAACACAAAACAAAACAGGACATGGTTTGAGAATGAGAAACAGAAATGATCATATTTTGAGAGAAGAAATGTATTAGGGTTTTTTACATACATATCCAAGATCAATTAAAGATTTTAACTATCAACAATCATCATTCACGTTTTTTTGAAATTTATTCAAGTTTCCAAAATTACTAAGAAATGTGATATTCATATTCATAACAAAAGTTGGGTCATTCTCGATACAATTCATATTCATAACAGAATGTCAGCAACAATGCAAATATCAAAATGTTCACTGTTTAGTTCATAAATGATGAATCAGTTCACAAATACACCAATATTTGGATCCCATCTGACCTGTTGATTCTTTTGGAGTGAAAGAGCCAGAGGCGCTGCATTCACTAGGATCACTAATATTATGGCCATGGCCTTCTAACAACTTTTCTGCATTCACCATCAAAGGCATAACACAATCCTCCTGAGAACTGTCATAATCCCACATCCTAGTGGGTCCAACAAGGTAGTTTCCCCATTGTCTTGTTTGAAGACAAAAAATTGAGTGATCACACACCAAATCTTGAACCTTTTGCAAGGTTAGGCAATTCCTCTTCACAGAATGGATGAAGATATACTCACTCCAATTTGGCTCACATGTTGGTGAACCAGTCGCATGCATAGCTAAATGGATAGAGTGTGATGAAGATTGAATAATAGAAGCCAAATATAGAATTATACATAAATGTTTTAATTTTTAAAATAAAAGATTGGAGGTTGCTTTAGAATTGCTTAAGAAAGTAGATGAATGGCCAAGTAAAGAAGCAATGGGGCACAAAATCCAAACTACTTCCAAAAGTATATGGGCACAAGTCTATTCTTGTTATTGGCACAATCCTGATCAGCAAAATGGCCCTCAAATCTCAAATATTTGCCCAAATCAGCTTGTAAGGCAGTACAGTCATCATGATCATAACACTTGTTGATGAACATATACCAATTTTTTATAACATTTTGATCTTCCATTGGTTTCTTATGAAACCATTTGAGGGCGAGCAAAAAATAAACTACATGGAGAGGGCCTTGAAGCATCTTCCATCGTATGTGACTTGAATTATTTGTACATCGGTCGGGTCTTTGCTCTATTGGCCTCCTCTCATTTTAGAGCAAGAAGGCAACTCTATTGGCCAACTCTACATATTTTGGTAGTCAAGAAAACTCTGCATCGATGATGGAATCACACATTTCTCCTTTTCTTAAGCTGGTTATAGAAAGGGAAATTAATTAGCTACAATCATAAATGTAAATTTAAAATCATTATACAACGACAAGAAATACAATATTCACATAGAAGATGCATAGACATGTTTTTGAGGTAACAATGTTATTAATCCAGGAAACATTGTTAAGTTGGATTAATCTCAATTCCTTTTAGTTTACAATGGACCACAAAACCATTAGCCTAAAATAGCTCAAAATGAACCAAAAATAAACTAAAAATTTATTTCCAAATAACCCCTTGCTTGGGGGCCACAAATATTTTCACAACCATCAAGCTCTTCAAGCAAAACACCACCCCATGTAGTGTTCGAAGCATCTGTTTCTATGATTAATTTGCCATTTCCTTGAGGCAAATGCAGAGCTGGAAGATCTTTCACTATGGCCTTAATTTTCTGAACAGCCAATCTCATTGCATCAGACCAAGCAATTGGATTCTTCTTCAATCTCTGTTGAAGACAATGGATATCAAAGGCTTGTCCTCTATAGAATGGCTTGATATACTTGAGGCTTCCTAGAAACCTTTGCAACTCTGTTTTATCCAGAATTTTATCTGGAAAATGCTCAAATGATTGCAGCACATGTTGCTGCAGAACAACTCGTCCTGATTTAATATGGAAACCAAGGAAATCCATTTCTGTTTTCCCAACTTCCATCTTTGAAGCTGAAAGGACCAAACCATGTTTATAAACAAGCTCATAAAATCTCTGAAGGTATTTCAGGTGATCTTGAAGATTTTTAGAGCAAATCAGAATATCATCAATAAACACAATTAACCAGGGAATGTCTCTAAAGATATCTTCCATTCTTTTTTGGAATTCGGATGGGGCATTGTTAATTCCAAAGGGCATCACTTTCCACTGGTATTNACTTCTCTTTGATATTAATGGAAATATTTCTTCTCTCACCCCCCAAATTCTGCTCTTATGTTATGGTTTGAATTCAGTTTTGTTGTTGATGTTGTGTTATCTCAATCTAGTTGGATTTATATATCAAAATCCTGTCATTGTACTGATTTCAATTTGTAAGTTTTATAGGTTGAACTGTGATTAGGAGGTTGTTTGATGTGTGTGCAGGTGTGACTTGAAACTGCTGGTGCTGGATGCAACTCCTCCCTAGTGCTGGTCCAACCATCACCTTAAAGAGAAGATTCTTGGAGTGACTTCAGGTTTTCCCCTCTTTCTCATCTTCTTCTCTATCCTTATTTTCTTCAATTGAAATCAGATTAGGTGGAAAAGGATGTAGCTTAGATCTTGGTTTTGTTGGTAGGTAGCCAACCACTTGCCGAGGAGGGTTTGACACTTACATGTGCAAAAACTCTTTCAATACTATCACCTTGAAAATCAGAATATAGCTCTTTCGTGGATTCCACATTTTCACTGTTTGTATCCTTCTGTAGCATTTGCAATTGAATATCATTCCTAAACTCAAAACCATAACTATTCATTATAGGCTCTTCCTTCAGGCTTGTTTTCCCTAACCTGTTTGTACTGTCTTTTCTGGAGGGTTCATTCTTAGTGTCGATAATTCCAAAAGACTTTTCTGAAGAGGTGAAAGAATAGGACCACCAGGCACTTGATATGATGCCACAATCTGCTTGGAATATGCTATGCAAGCCAGCCAAAATCACTCTTTATGAACAAAGGTTCTCAGAATGAGATTCATTCCATGACTAATAAAACAAAAATAGGAAGGGATGTTTCATTTCAGATTAATATTCTCCTTTCATCCTTGTATATATCATGCATTTCTCAAAAAAAGGAAGGGAATTGCTTGCTTGAATTATAGATAAAGAACTCAAACCATGTAGGTTCTTTACTTCTGTCAAATCCATCTGACAGTGACTTCTATTGGGGCTACTTTCAAGTGATGGGGAAGAAGGCGGCTGAAGGCCTAAGCCAGGATTCACTTTAATGTGCAATCTCAATTTCTTCTTTTCTTCACCAGTTCAAATTACTAAGTATCGGTCCTTGTTTCATGGAAAGAGCTTCATTAACCTTTGCACTTTTCACAATCATCAATCTTTTATTTATGAAATCAACAACTCTCACTTCTCTTGCTCCTGATCCAGATGAACTCCTCTTTACTATGTGGTACTGATTATAACTTTTGGTGGTGGATCAACATTTACTGGTCTGGCTGTCTTCTGCTGTATGTGCTGTTCGAATAGAAAAAATAAATACTATGAAACTATTGATCTAGCATTTCTCCATGAACCTTTTTGAAATTCACCATAATTATTTCATTGAGTATTTTGAGTTGTTGAGGATGGAATATATCAAGATTTAATAGTCAAATGTACTTCTGCAGCCCCTTTATTTGTTGGTTTTTGGAAACTGTAGTGCTGTGATGGCATTGGAGTTCTCAGTTGTAGCAAATCTTGAAGGAGATCTCTCTTGTGCTGGTAAAAATGAGCCATAATATCCAAACTTTAGTTGTGTGGGTTTCCTCTATACATCACATTAGTGTACCCTGTACAGTTTGATGCATAACAGACAACATTCCAAAACAATAGTTGCAAGAACTGTACAAATAAAATGCAAAACCAAAATCTACAGAAACATTAGGACGACAATAAAAGCTTTTATTTGAGTTGTGTGAGTTCCCAGCAAAAATCACATGTGAAAGTTGGCACGATATCAAATCTTGTCCAGACTCAAGTTGTCCTTGATTGGAAAATAGGGGGCATGTTGCATTGCTTTTATTCTAATTAATTAATCTAAAGACTAAGGGGTATCAATTGAGTTTATTGGAGTAATTTTGAAAGAACTTGAACACAATTGTTATTTATTAGCGCATGTGACGTAATGATATCTTTGATAATTGACACTTTTACCATTGAGATGGGTTCTGGATTATCACTAGCATAGATCCATCTTAAACCTGGATCTATTAAGCACTGAACGAGATCAATGAAACCCATGTGCAAAGCTCTTGTTGCTTAAAAGACCCAGGGTTAAGATGAGTCTATTCAAGTTTTTTATTATTTATTAATTCATTTTTTACGTCGACACTTTCTTTTTGTTTCTTAATTGTATTATTTTTTGATTTTATGAGGCCATATAATTTTGATTTTATTTTATTAGTGTTATCCACATGTACATGTGTACATGACCATGTACATGGATATCTTTCCCACTCCTGTCTGCAAGAGCACCTTGCTTCTCTCAGTGCAAACATCAGGAATGCAGCACAGCATTAGATGACAAAAGAACGAGAGAACTTAGCTAAGAATATGTAATTCAGAAGTAGGATTTTGTGTACCTCAATGCTCATACAAATGTGCCACAAACACATCACTGTCTTACCATGCCGAGTACTTAAATCCTGGTACTGTTACATTTCAAAACATTTTGGATATGCACTTCACCCCATTTGGCATAACTGTACATACCCATGACAGATTTGTGCAGAGTGTCACTCCTCATATTGCATGAGGTTTGACCTTGTGATTTTCATCACACATCACATACATTTCTTGGATGACACTAATGATGCAGGCACTCTCCCTGGCACTTCCCTTGTGGCATGACTGACCACAGCTGACTGTGGGTGTGCATTGCCTAGAGGAGAGTGGCTGCTTGGAGTGTTAATTGTTATGCCCCTAGAGCCTACTACGATCTCTGGTGGTTGATTATTGACATATTATTTGTTGATAATGGAGCATGTTTGGTGCTATGATGTATTTCAGTGTTATGGTGACATACTTGGTGTATTGATTTGTCACTAGGAGAGAGCACTTCACATGGTCCCTTTTCATACGCTCCAGGATCTCAATACACCCAAATTTGCAAGCATTCTTATTCCATCAGCATCATATTACAGATTCAGACTCACTGTGGATCGGCTTCGGAGGGCGAAGCTCATCACNGAATGTTAGTATTACTTAGAAAGTCTTTTTTGGGGGGAACCCGAAATGGGGGTCCCTACAGTTGGGTTTTATTCGATTGTGGGTTGTGGATAGTTGTTCTTTTGTGTTGGTGGCACTGTGCTTGAGCGAGCGGTGTGGTTCTTTGGGTTTTGAACTTGATTACCTGTTTTTTAGATTGTTACGTCTCTGAAGTGGAATTTTGGGGGTTTATTGAACTAGTGGTGAATGTTTCGCAGGTTGTGTGTTATGTTGGTGTTGTTCGTGTCTTCAAGGAAGTTTTGCTGCAAGTGAGGCATTGCTTGATATTGAGTTAAGTCAATCGTTCACAAATCTTGTGAGTTTTTAGTGTGTTTGTTTATTAGTTGTTGCCTAAAATCTACATGTGGAAATAGATTTGCTGGATAGGGTTTCGATGTCAAATTTTTCAGTTTTTCCAGGGTTGCATAGAGCTAAAAAAAAAATTAGGATGGTTGTTGATTTTTTGTTTTAGTTTTTATTCGGCCTGCGTAGTTGATTCTTGTTGTATAGAGGGTCAAGCAAAGCTTGATTCTTGGTTTACTCAGGGTCAAGCGTAGTTTTTCCAAACCATATGGCCCTTGTTGATCTTTCAAGGAATTATGAGTTGTCTGCATTGATTTTATTTGGTTCATATTTTTTTTTAAGAGTATAGGCTGCAAAGTTGTAGATTATGACATGTTTTGTAAGTTTGAAAGGCTGAGAGTTGATGGCATCCTGACTCTTAGGCTTTTGACCGTCATTGCCAACATGATCATAATGATTTTATGTCACAAGTAACTTGGGGCTGACGATAGTGAGGGCTTTGCATTTGGAGGCTATTTGGATAGTAGAAGTGAGGCTAGCCATTCTTTAATGTGAACAGTATTGCTCGCTCTATTGATGCGATAATTGCAAGCATAGTCACATAAATATAGTGGTTGTCATGCCTTGCCGCATTCGGTTTTGTTAAATTACAAGGAGTGATTGTAATAGCTAGCATGCTTTTTCTCATCGATTGAAGTGTGCATGGATTTTTTGTGGCGTTGTGGTTAATACGCCAACAATGTTGTGTTTCGCTGAGGGGAATCATAAACATTGACAACAATGTTTATGTGATTAATTGAGGGGAATGATAGCTTTTCTTCATTCAAAATCTTAGTTTTGTTGCATTGGTAAGAAATGCCTTTGAATTGATGGTGAGAGGTCTTAGAAATTGAGATTCTTTGAATTAATGATGAGAGGTCCTGGATTTGAGAGTGTTGATATCACTTGGTTGATTTTGTTCCCTAACCTACCTATTCTAGAATGATTATGGGACTAGTCGAGCACAAATGAGCAAGCTCATTTGGTCCTTCTTGTGGGTTTCCTTTTATGTGGAAGCTTTGTTTAATGTGTTTTATTAGGATTACTATGTGTTACTTGCTTTAGCACAGTGATTGTTTCATTCTAGTGTATCATTTGTAAATGTTCTGAGATTTCATGAGTTTCTTTGTTGGAAATGTTGATTGTTTCATTTTGATACATCTGCTAGAATTGTTTGCAGATTTTTTGTGTTTGTTGCTTCAAGATACTTGTAAGGTTATTTGACAAAATTTTGTGTATTATGTTTGGTTGACAGTGATATAAATGTGTTAAGATTTGAATTTCTTGGAGTTATGTTTTTTTAGCATTGTTTATTGAAGTCTAATTAGAATTTGAGAATAATTGTTGAAATTGTAAATCTTTCTAGGAAAGTTTTTTGTATAGAAACAAAGTTTCTATGCTGAGCTTAACATCTACACTCTATTGCGATCTCCACACTTCAAATTTCAAAGCTTTCTTATTCCATCAGCATCAAATTACAGACTTAGACTCACTGTGGATCGGCTTCGGAGGGCGAAGCTCATCACCACACACACAGACTTAGTGCCTAGACACAATGTCACAGGTCCATTTACCTTTTAGAACTTCTCAGAGAGCATGAACTTACTCGATGGCTACCTGGGAATCCTGTGATATGCCTACTAGCACTTACAGACTCGACACCATTTATAGAGTCAAACCTTGGATTTCTGATGCTGTGTTTT
>NWUY0300032254.1:27132-41164 GCA_004151065.3 Larix sibirica | reverse complement strand
CAAGAAGATTAGTGGAATATTTTGAGCAAGTAATTAATTTCTCATGATGCTCATCAAATGTTGAACCAAGTCCCTAGCCCATCCAATCCCTATGGTTTTAGGAGAATAAAACATTAATTGTTGGGATTAATTTTGAACAAGGAATTTGTAGCTAGGAAATTTAATATTTCTAATGTTTGTGATGATCCTGGTTATTTTTATTTTCATGAATAAAGTATTGTTTGGATAAGTGTTAGTGATTATGTGGCCAGGAGGGAACATATGAGATAATATTTTAGCAATAAGAATCTTTCCAAATAAGGAATTTAGAAGAAAGTAGAAAAGTCTAGAAAGCAATGAAAAATAAGGAAACTAGATAAAGCAAGGAAAAGTTGGCACAAGGCAGAAAAGTATAAAAAGCAGTAGGAAATCACAATAAAGCAGTAAAAGCAAGAAAAGAAGGCTAAAATCATAAAAGCAGTGGGAAAGAAATAAAAGAAAGAAAATAAAACTAAAAGCAGAAATATGATAAGGTAGAAAGGAAAGCAGGATAAAGCAGTAAAGCAGTAAAGCAAAAAGCAAAAAAGAAAAGATTCTGAAAGCATTGAGCTAGGTAGCTTGCACAAGAATTCATTTAGCCTATAAATTAAAAGAAGAGCACACTCTTGACGTATTTTGGCTAATTATGTTTCATGTTGATAGCTCTTGAGATCTCAATTCGACTTGGGAGATGTGACCCTAGTCACAGCTAGGAGATGTGCCCCTACTGATTCAATTAGATGATTCTTCAATTAGATGTTTGGATGATGGAATCTAGACAGTGTCATTGATTTTATTTCAGGTCTTGAATCAGATTCAAGACTGGTTCGAAATTCAGAGAAGCTTTCATGAAGTTTGTGATTCGAATTCTCAAGTATTTTGATGTTTTCCGGTGATAATTGATTATACTAAAGATGTCAAGTCTTAGGAATATTATGAGAATCCTATTTTCTCCCATTTGATGTATTTACTATTATGTTCAACATATGATATCAGTCATAAACTTTTATAATGTAGAAGTCTGAATTATTATGAGTTTTCTCCAACCCTCCTAGATTTGCATAGATTTTAACTAGTTTTCAATATTGTTTCAGTTTACAATCTTATACTCAATTAATTTCAATTATGCTAGTTCCTAATGAAAACAATACATCTCTGATTTTTCAAATTCATTGGCCCTTTATGCTATTTGGAATGTCCTGAATATCAACTAATTGTGTAGTCTTGGAGTTACCATATCTTCTCTATGATACCAAATTTAACCAAACCAAGTATGAACTATATTTTTGAATTCTGGTAGAGGAATTGGGAATTAGACACAATCCAGCCACTTCCATCAAGCACCAGAATCCATTGAAGCTCCATAGAAGTCCTTGGGGATATTGCATTGATAGCTTTGGTTCTTCCAAGGAAATCCTCCCATGTGTGTTGAACATCAGAGAAAGTGTTGATGTTGAATTATGGAGCTTGTATAGGCTACTTCTACTATCATAAACCTACAAATTAACCTTTACCAAGTCTTAAAAGTGTTTTTGCGTCAAGTTTCAATATTTGTACAAGTTTTCTTTAGAATTAGTCATTGTCTTTCCTTCCATCTTTTTCCTAGTGTGACTTACATCCAGAAAGGTACATTACAATAGGAATGACATCCTCCTAATGATATGCTAACCTGAATGGTGTGTAACCATCCAATTTCTTACAATTTGTTCTATAAGCCCTGTTGTAGGCACAACATATATCATTTTTAGCTCATAAAATGGGAGCCCCTACTAAAGCTAACGATGATAATATGAAATTTTTCCTAAATTATTATGGGGTGTCATGATTGTTTTCTTTATTCCCAAGTTTTTTCATGCTTTGGATTTAATAAAATTTGTTGAAAAAATCTTGTTTTTATGCGTTTTGTGAATTGCGGAAAACATATTTTTTCTTTGAAACATGTTTCTGAAATCCGTAATGCGGATGCTGGAAATTTTTAAGTTTTGAATTTATCCTTTCCGCAACCCACAACCCACAACATGCAATGCGGATTGCGGGTCTCGGAAAGCATTTGTTCAATAAAATCGCATTTACGTTTCTAGATTTCCGCATTCCGCAATGTGGATTGCAGAAATCAGAAACTAAAATAAACAAATTGAAATTGCATTCCGCAATTCCGCAACCTACAATGCAGATTGTGGAAAGGTCATTTTTTTCTATAATTTTCCCCATTCTGCTTTCCCGATTGCGGATTGCGGAAACAATAAACCTATCAAGTTTAAAATTCACACTTCCGCAATGCAGATTGCGGATTGCGGAAACTTTAATCAAAATTTTCAAAAATCACTTCTGCATTTTCTTTTTCTCTTTTTTCCTCATTTTAATCTTAACCATCGATTTATTTGAGATCTACGATCCAGATTGATTTCGCTATTAATATTTTTGTTAAATATTTCAAATTTTTATTCTCTTTTCAACATTTTCAAACTTTGAATTTCACCCTTAGTGAACAATTTTTACTGCAATTTTCGACCCTGTAAACGGATTTACTTTTCCCAGTCGGTTCACAGGTAGGATTTTCGGTCCTTTTACCAATCATTTGCACAAATTCAGAAACTAATTTGATTTTAATTAATTGTCTTTTTCGTCATTTTATCAGAAATTTTTGTTTTCTTTCAACCATGTCGAGAAACACCAGGTCTAGAACAACCCTCAATGAATTGAAAAAAAGGACCCAAACAGTGGTATCTTCTTTGATACCAATGGAAGGGTTTTGAAACCTACCACCTGGACTGGTCGCGAATTTACAACATATTTGATAATGACGATTTCTCAGAAATTCAGTGTGACTAGGAAGCCTTTATAAACATCAGTAAATCCCAACTCTATGCCATAGTGGATAGGCCTGCCCTAATGCCTTACAATGATGTCATCAAGTGGATTATTGACCACGCCAACCTGCAGGACTGTTCCTTTAAGGACATGGCTCAACCCAGTTGGCCTCTTTCCGAAATGAGGTTTTTGCCGGAGCTTATGCACTCAAACGACCCCAACAACTGCTAAATAAGAAATTCCCTGAGTCCTCCACAACTCGTTATAATTTCGATGAGATGCTTAGATATTGGATGGAAAACCATGCTAGATTTACACCCAAAGCTGATAAACTGTACCTTATCTCCTGGTTTAGAGAACCCTTATGTCTGTTGGCCGCCATGTTGTGCAGACTATATGGATTTTCGAACTGCATAGTCTTCAAAGTCGAATGGGCACCCCTGGCCCATCATGTTCTTACCACAGGAGATTCTTTCAATTGGGCCTAGATTTTTTCCGTGGTGTTGAAGGAAGCAATAGAGAAATACCAGAAGACTCCTGCCTCAAGGAAGCCGACATTTTACCTCTCTGCTTATATTATGGATGTCTTCTGCTCAGCTTTTCCTTTCCCTGCCATGGGTTGGAATTGGACAAAGGATGGACCTCCAGGCCACATATACTATGCCACATTGTGGAAGGATAACTTCATACCTCTCATTTATGACATATTTGATCACTTCATGGGTTCTATATATTAGAAGATATTCAAGGAGGATGCTCCTACTTTTTTAGCCCAAGCCAAGGCACTAATTTCTACAATGGGAGACTGGTACGTGGGAGAATATTTCTCCTACATCAGGGTTTGAGGAAGCCACACAGCCCACGTATTGCCCAGGATTGTTCATGATAGACTAGTGCTGGAAGAAATATCTTTCCAAACAGTGACGAATGTTTTATTCCACAAAAAGACTGGAGCTAAAAGGAAAGGATGGCCTAAGTTCCCTCTTATCCTTGGATCTCTGGTGATTCAAAATTCAACACATGCATCCTTGCTTGGAAAAATAACTACCATTATGAAGCTTGGAGAGGCTCCCAGGAGGATGCATGATCCAAAATCCTTTTTAGCTAATCATTTCACACAGGAGCATATGAAGAGTGCCTATGTTCATCAAACTGCTCCTGATGATTCCATTTATCAGGGTTCCAATTCCTTCTCTGAAGTATTGAACAAACCTCTTCCCTAGAAGAGAAGAATTTATTTCCAATATCAACAAGAGTCTTAAGGCTAAAGTATTGCAGTACAGGAAGCTTGAACTGATCAGTCGAGGAAAGAACTCAGAAATAATTAGTAGAGAAAGAAGACACAAAAGCACAAGTCAGTACTCCTTTGATGCTGACTTATCACACAGATGACAAAGGGAAAGTCTCTTGTTGAGGATACTCCACAACCTAAACCCCTGCTACTCTCAACGCTCTTATCAAATCAATGTTGAAATGAAGAAGAGCCTAGCATTGATGGGTTCAGTGGTTGAAACACAAACAATAGCTTCAACCCCTCTAGTCAAGAAGCAAAAGTTGAAGGTTCACACCAAAAGTTACTATGCTTCACATTGAAGACAATGATATAGAAGATGAGTTACTCCCTGCCGACTTCTCATGTCCAATTGATTGTTCCATGTTATCCTACCAGACAGTTTCTTCAGTGCTCAAGCTTCTTCTGATCCACTGGAAAATATGGTAGTTGATGATTCCTTCCCTGACATTCATTTCCCAGAAGTCACCATTGCTTCCACTGAAACATATTCTATACCCCTGGCCATCCCTACTAGTGTCCTTTCTATCCCATCATCCAATGTTACAGTCCCTCCATCCACTACAAATGGTGATGGAGGAATTGTAATTCCAACTTTTGTTGCACCTACAGACCCCAAACCTCATCCACCACCTCCATTTCTACACCTCCAACCTCCAGTGCCACAATGAACTTCCATTCCATTCCCCAGATAACCATGCCAATTCCAACACCTGTGGTGATCCCAACCTGTGCCTTTGGTCACCATCCCAGAAGTGTCAGCACCCACTGTGGAAGAAATAGACAGACTTTGGGAAGATGCAGTGGTCTCTCTGGGAGAGTATTTTTGGAGCAGATCAGAAAGGGATGTGGTGAAAAAAGGTTCTANATGCGGATTGCGGATGTTGGAAATTTTTAAGTTTTGAATTTCTTCTTTCTGCAACCCGCAACCTGCAAATGCGTATTGCGGGTGTTGGGAATCATTTGTTCAATAAAATCACATTTTTACATTTCCGCATTCCACAACGTGGATTGCGGAAGTCGGAAACTATTTTTCTCAAATAAAAACCAATTTTTGGTTCCGCAACCTGCAATTGTGGATTGCAGAAATCGGAAATTACAATAAAAAAATTAAAAATGTGTCCCGCAATTCTGCAACCCACATGGATGAGTTCAGAAAGATTGATTTTTTCTATAATTTTCCCCACTCCGCTTTCCCGATTGCGGATTGCGGATTGCGGAAACAATAAATCACTCAAGCTGAAAATTCACACTTCCAAAATTTCGCAACCCTCAATGCGGATCCCACAATTTCTTTTACTCCTTGTCTCATTTTAATCTCAACCATCGATTTCTTTAAGATTTACAGTCCTGATTGATCTTATAGTTGGTTAAATGTTTTGAATTTTTATTATTTTTCACTATTCTCGAATTGCAAATTCCACTTTGACGAAAAAATTTTACTATGGATTTTTACTCCATTCACGAATTTACCTCCTTCATCAGTTTACAAGTAGATTTTTTAGTTTCTTTTATCAATCATTTGCATAAATTCGAAATCTTAAAACCGTTTAATTAAGTGTTTTTCATCGCTTTCATCAGAAATTTCCAGTTTATATCAATCATGTTGAAAAACACCAAGTCCAAAACTTCCCTAAATGAACTAAAGAACAAGGACCCAAACAGTGGCATTTTTTCAAATACCTATGGGAGAGTGTCTGAAACCTATCACCTCGACTGGTCGCTGGTTTACTCCTTTTTCTATAACGATGATTTCTCAGAAATTCAACGTGACCAGCATGCTTACATAAACATTAGCAATTCCAAGCTCCACCCCATTGCAGCCAGACCTACACTGATGCCCTACACCGATGCCATTAAATGGATTATCGACCACACCAATCCGTTAGACCATTCCTTTTACGACACAGTTGGAACCCAACTGGCCTCTTTCAGACCTGAGGTATTCACTAAAGCCTATGCACTCAGACAACCCCAACAGCTGCTCAATAAGAAATTCTAGGACTCCGCCGCGACCCAGTATAACTTTGATGAAATGCTTAAGTCCTGGATGGAAAACCCTACAAGCTTTACACCTAAAGCCAACAAATTGTACCCCATCTTCTGGTTCAGGGAACCTTTCTCGTTGTTGGAAGCCATGCTCTGCAGGCTGTATGGGTTTCTGAACTATTCAATTTTTAAAGCAGAATGGGCGCCCCTAGCCCATCATGTTCTTACCGCAGGAGAGTCTTTTAATTGGGATCATGTTTTGTCGGTGGAATTGAAGGAAGCAATAGAGAAGTATAAGAAGACCCCTACCTCAAGGAAGCCTACTTTTTATTTCTCTGCTTATGTTATGGATGTTTTCTGCTCAGCTGATCCTTTCCCTGCTATGGGGTGGAACTGGACATTGGATGGCCTCCAGTCCATATCTACTGCTTTGCACTATGGGAGGATAATTTCACACCTCTTATATATGACATCTGTGATCACTTCATTGGATCTATCTATCAAAATATCTTCAAGAAGGATGATCCTACCTTTTCATCCCAATCCAAAGAACTGATCTCCATAATGAGAAATTGGTAGGTAGGAGAATATTTATCCTACATCAGGATTTGGGGCACCAACACAACCCACTTATTTCCCAGGATTAGACCTGATAGGATGGTGCTAGAGGAAATATCTTACCAAACAATAATTGATGGTGTATTCCTGAAACTACATGGGGCTAAAAGGAAGGGATGGCCCAGGTTTCCCCTTACCCGTGGGTCCTTGGTGATTCAGAATTCTACCCATGCAAGCTTTCTTGGGAAAAAGATCACCACTCTCAAGCTTGGAGAAGCTCCCAAGAGAATGCATGATCCAAAGTCCTTCTTGACCAATCATTTTAAACAGGATCACATCAAAAGTGCTTATGTACATCAGACAGCTCCTAATGACTCTATTTATGAGGGTGTCAGCTCCTTCTCTTAAGTATTGATTAGAACCTCTTCTCTGGAAGAGAAGAATTTCATCTTCCAATATCAGCATGAGCTTAGGAACAAAGTGTTGCAATACAGGAACCTGGAGCTGTCAAGAGTTAGTGGAACTCAGAAAGAGTTAGTGGAACTCAGAAAGAGTTAGTGGAAAAGGAGGCTCAGAAAGCACAAGCTAGAACTCCTTTGATGCTAAATTACCCGACAAATGACAAAGGAAATCTCCCATTGAGGATATTCCACAACCTAGACCTTTGGATACCCTCAAAGTTCTCATAAAATCAGTTGTTGAGATGAACAAGAGCCTTGAATCGATGGGTTTAGTGGTTGATACACAAGCAATAGCTTCAACCATTTCTACAACTACTCCAGTAAAGAAATAGAAGGTTGAATGTTCTGCACCAAAGGCTACTATGCTTCACATTGGAGATAGTGATGTGGAAGATGAATCACTCCCTTCCAACTTCTCATTCCCTATTTACATTCCTACTAGTTTACCAGAAGTTCTTTCAGTCACTCAGAATCCTTCTAATCTATTGGAAAATATAGTTGTTGATGATCCTTTCCCTGAATTTCATTTCCCTGGAATCATCACTTCTACCGCTGTGACATCTTCTACACCCCTAGATATTCCTACCAGTGTCTCTTCCACCTCAACATTTGATCCTATAGTCCCTCCATCCACCTCAACTGAACCACTTCTAGTCCCTATTGAAACTACATCTTCAGAGCAAGTTGTAATTCCAATTTATGTTGCACCTTCTAAAATTATCACCTCAGCCAACACCTCCATCTTTGTATCATCAATCTCCATGCTGCAACAAATTCCATCTCCGTTCCTCAGATAACCATGTCTATTTCAATTGTTGTTGTTTCCCAACCTATTCCTTTGGTCACAACTTCAGAAGTGACAACACCCACTGTGGATGAAATAGTAGACGTCGGGGAAGATGCAGTAGTATCCTTGGGATAATATTTTTGGAGTAGATCAGAGAAGGTTGTGGTAAAAAAGGGTCCTACGAGAGCCCGAGAAGGGACTCTAGTGCAGGGCACTGTTCCTAATCAAGTTATTTGGAAAAGAACCTCTACTAATCCAAATAAAGAAGATCTTGAGATAGCTGCGGTCATGGGAGAATTTGCAAGGGAAAACTATGATTCTGTTGCCTCACTTAATAAAGAGATTGAGGTAAAGGAGCATGAATGGCAGAAACTCAAGCAGGAAAAGGTTCAAATGGTTGAGAAACATCAATCCCAACTGTGGGTTTTGAAGGATGATAATTAAGATCAGCTTAAAGCCTTGCAAGCAAAGAATGAGGCTCTCCAACAAAAACCCCAAGAAGCACAAGTGCTGAATATAAGCCAGGTTGAGAAGATAGCAATTCTCTAGCAGCAATTGAAACATTCACAGACCATAGCTGCTAATTCTTCCTTCTCAAAAATTTCTAAGGAAGAATTCATTGAATTGGATTTAAAAATTCAGGATGATCACAAGAATTTGCTCATTCGTTTATTTGAATGGTTAAGTGAAATTCATGATACCTGCAACTTCTTTGAACATCATTATGATCTCCTCTATGATCAAAATCAGAAAAGGAATGATGCAACCAAAGCTTTTGAGGATGTGATTGAATGGAAGAAGTATATAAAAGATAGACCTAAAGATCTGCCTATCTTGGAAAAATTCAAGATTATGAGAATAAAGGTTTCCCTTGAATCTTGGGAAAATGCATGTGACACGGTGGATTCCATAATTCAGGAAGGACAGAAGGTTTGCAGTAAAAGATGGTTTGCATCTGACAGCCTGTTGACTCTGTTGGGTTTCCCTATGTTGGGTCAGATTGAGAAGTCTCTTCCACCCAAGATCATGATTGAATAGGTTGAAGAAATGCACTTGAAGGTCAAGGAACACATTGAGCAACTGGATCAGGTTCACATTGCAGAGATTAAGGAGTTGATTGAGTCACCTATAGCTTCAGAAATGGAAATCAATCTCTTCTTACATGAATGGGAAAATCTGCAAAAATGGGAAATCGAGTCTCTTACCTGCAAAGTGCAGTTATCACTCGAGCATGCCCAATATCAAGACATTGAATATTTGTTGGATGTATTTGCCAAGTGGCAAGTTGCCCTTGGAAAATCTTGAAAAAATATTTTGTAATCCCTACTTTGTGGGAGATTTTCCCTTTTTGTGAATTTTGTAATTATTATTTAAAGGGACTTAGATCTCATAGGGAAGGGGTTGAAATTAAGGGAAAACAGTCGAAGGAAAGACTTGGAGACCTGTTGTACTATGGAAGTTGTAATTTTTTGCAGTCTTTAATACAATTCAGTCAGTTTCCTGTTCCTTTATTTTGTTACATGTATTAAGTTTCTTTGATACATTTTGGTTCCTTATTTCAGTCATACATTTTATTATCATGTTTTGTATTGTTTATTTATAACACTCATAAATCTTTGTGTTGATGTTTCACCATAAGGTTTATGTGTAGGTTATGATCAGTAAATGTTTTTTCTAGATCCATAATCAATTTATGTTAATCAATTATAAAACAAAAATTCTTTTTGCAATATATATATGTTAGTTTGTTAATTGACATATCAATTATAGGACAATTGAATTATTTAAAAATTTTAATTCAAACAAATAGGTTTTTACTTCTTTGTTTCAATTGGAGCTAGGTGAATATTAGATTTGATTGATGTTTGCATTAATCGGTGATAATATTTGCTTGCACTAACAGTTTTGATTGTTCTCGATCTTAAATCTCATCTTTAGATCTAGTTTAATTAGTCTAGATTAGATAATTTTACTTGTTTTCTTTCTTTGCAACAGATTTCACATCTTTTTCATTAAGAAGAAGGATCCATCGGGATCAAACTTCACAGAGCCGGTGGAGGCCTGATATCCGTAAGAGTTAGATTCACCAAACAGCTTAGGGATAGGGTAATACTTGCGTAGGATTATTCGAATCCTTTTAGGCTGGTATTTCTCTTTATGCATTGTAGCCTCGAACACTTCCAACACACTTGAGGCCTCAATAGGTACGACTGCCCCTACTTCACTCTGGAAGGGCCTCAAATCCTCCTTAGCGACTTCTTCGTCGACTATCAACAGTTTTTGGTCATGTATCCCAATGCCCCTACATCAGTTGGAATCTAGAATGGATGTTTACAACTAGATGGTAAATCATTTCTATGCATCCATTCCATATATACAAAATTTCATGAATATAAGCATTCTACTATTACAACCCAAGTGTTAATTTAAATGATTGAACCATCTTCCCAAGGCATGTTGTCAACATGGAGGCCGTAGTTCATAGGTTCATTGGTCAAGTCCCTTAAGTTTACTAATCACTATTATGGATTTGATATGAGATGTCCTCCATTGGAGTTTATGAAGAAGAGGAGGGATCACATGAAATTTTCCTTGAAAAATTAAAAGTATTATATTATTAGGTATATTCTATTATTAATATATGTATATTTTGCATAAATGGTAAATTATAATAAATAAATTAAATAAACCATACAAATACAATACAATTTAATAAATATGTAGTAAATATATTATTGAAAACCCTATGTAGAAAATTCTTTAGAAATTTTATTCAAGTTGCTACTACAACTAGGTGGTCAATCAATTCTCAGTTCACTAAATTGATCCATCCCCAATACAATTCATTATGTGATGTCAAACTTAGTAACTAGATCCTTTTTTTCCAAGAATTCTCTCGATAAATATTAAGACGAGTATGATCCTTTCAATGAGAAAAGACATTAAATTCATCTTGTTAATCTCGATATAAAGAATTTATAAATATAAGAGTTGTAAGTACCGTCTTTTAGTTTTTTAGGTGAATTTCTTTAAGCTAAGGTCACTTGATCAACTCGACTTTGAACCATGATTTCCCCTTGTTTTGAATATGATGATCATAGTGTATATATAAATATGTAATTCTCAAGCAAGTTGCAACCTTAAAACTCTTTATCATAATTCAAGTGTTGGCTTTCAAGTGCTTTGTTAGGCTAGTTCTAAAATATATTTCATACACTATTCTATGTCCTATGTCCAACATTAATGTTATATAAATTTTAAGTTTTCATGGAACTAAGGTTTACTTCAATGAAAAGTAATTACAAACATTTCAAAATATGACTACTTAAAAAAAAAGATTGTGTTTATATTTTAAATGAGATCGTTTAATTGGTATTAGGTTTTCATTTGGTTTTCAACAATTTGCAATTTAAGTTTTGAATCATAGGTTTACTATTTGGATTCGTTTAATCTTGGAGAAACTATTTTTTGTCTGGCAAGTTATTTGATACAATTCGGTAATGGAAAATTGTGATTTTGATGATAAAATTTTGTAAATTTTGACACTGCAAATGGATTTGTAGACCAAATTCTCATTGAAACAACCCATAGTGCAATTTCAACAATTAACATTTGTAATTTGAACAATCCTCCAAAAATACTATCAAAATTATAAAGAAAAGATCACTGAAAACTAAAAACCATTTTCTCTAAGATTAACTTCCTCCCTACTATCTTAATCCTTAAACACAATTCATGTTCACATTGCTTAAGAATGAATATTTAATTCACACATTTATGACTTGGTCTTTGATTAAAATCGCACCATACTTTAGTCTTCTCAACAAATTGCAATTTAGACTTTTAATCTTGATTATTGATTTGTGCTTTAGTTTTCCATAATTAATGAGTTGCTTGAACAAACCATTTTTTGGAAGATGAGAGCTAGAGCTTGGTTGGCATATAGTAAGGGGTACTTCATCATTTGGGGTTAGTAATATCTCTCTTTTTTTCTATTTGTAGAGTTTTTTTTAAATAATAATGGCTAGATTTTATACTATACAGGGTTTGTAGTAAAATTGATCAACTATATAAATCAAAAAAATTAGAAATCATTGCAACCATCAAAAAATAAACCTATTCAAGTCCAAAACATTTTATGTTAGTTTGAACAACAAATTACTAAATAGTTCTAGAAAGTAAACTACCTTGCAAACTTAACCACTAAAAACACTATATGACAATGCATTAACATTCAAATATAAAACTAAAAGTTATATCCTAGAAAGACAACATAATTTAAGTCCACCTAGGCTCTCATAGCATCCTCTATATATGGTATTTCTTTATCTTGTTTTATATCCTTGGGGTTGACCACTTCAAAGTTCTTCTTTGTGCTCACCTTGGATTTTCCCATTGTCACCCAAACCCTCTTAACTCCAATGGAGAAACCCCCCATCAATGAATCACCTATAGACACTGAGGGCGAGGTGATAGGAGACACAATGATAGCCTAAGGAGGGTCAATATGGGATATGATTATAAGCACCAAATACTTCAGAGAGGCAAGTTGCAAATCCATTTCCAAATGAGACCTCTAGAGGCCTACATAAAATCTTGGCATTATTTCTTAGATTCCTTCAATGCCAAAAGTAGAGAGGTGGTTTCCAATGCATAGCATCCCTAAACTTGTTATCAAAATTCATTTCACACTCCATATTCCCCCTCCATCTATTCCATTGATTATTTGAGATCACATGATTGTAGTTACCTCCACAATTTTTAGCTCACATTGTTGAATTCCTCTTTGAACCTCCCTCGAGTCATAGAACACACAACACTTATTTAAATAATGTAGATGTCACATGGTATCCATGAGGAAGAGCACATAGAGACAAACAAATACTACACCAACATTGGCATACACCACCACCAACAATACAATTCCCTATTCACAAGACTTTTATGCCCTTCATCCACAACTATGAAGCTATGATGGCCAAGAATGAGGGAAAACTAAGATAACTAATGAAACCCAAAAATAATTAGAGAGATGTACATTTGTAAATACCACTACAATCCCACATGTGACCACCCTCACATCCATTATATCATAAAAGAGTGTGTTCACCATTGAGAAATCCATAGAGTGAGAGGGATCCTATACTAATATTAAATTCCATTCTATCTAAAGCTACTTGGAAATACACATGGTGACATAAATACTTTCGCATGGAGATTCATTAATGTCAATATAATTTTGTGGGGATGGGAGCCCTCAAATTTAAACTCAACAAGCCTTCATACATTAAGACTCCAATGTTGGCCTCAAAGTCGACCTCACTATTTTGTAGCTTCCTTAGGACTTGAAAGAAGGATATTTATTTGAATTTATGGCACGAGGAAATTTTTCTTAGTATGAAGCATAAAATCTCGGAGTTATTCAACATGGATTGAAGGAATAATGCTCTAATAACAAATGAAGATTCTCTTACCACCATGATCTATGATGCCCCATTTTCTCAAAGGATAGCTAGTCCTATGAGAGAAGCTAAAATATTTCCCTTATTATTAGTCTTGAGTCATAATCTCCATGCATAAAAAATGTCTTTATTTCAATCATGGTCATATACAACCCCCCAAAACCTTGTACTTGTCCCCCCTCTCATTATGGTCAACGGCGTAGTACTCAGTGTCTAATCTTAAGGATGATAAGAAGGTGGGATTTGACACATATGTTTGTTTGGGGACTGCAGTGCAAGGCCCACACAATTGACCACTAGTTTGGGTGCCCCCATATAAACCTTAGGGGTTGGATACCCTCATGGGAATTAAACCTTGTTCACCAATAAAATATTCTTCATTCCTCGCCAATAGATCCAATCCCTTTGGTCAAAATTACAGGCATAGTCGTAACAGTCAGTATCTAGTGTTAAGGATTAGAAGATGGTGAGGTTTGATCCACTTATGTGTGCATGGGGGTGTAATGCAAGCCTCGCATGCTTGAACACTACCTTTAGGTTCCCCGTGGAAACCTTAGGACCAATTCCCTCAAGGAAATTGAACCTTGGTCACTAGTGAAAATATCATCAATCCTCACTAGTGGATCCAACCCCTTTGGAACTAAATGTTATGGTC
>NWUY0300032250.1:6522-19930 GCA_004151065.3 Larix sibirica | reverse complement strand
CGGTAGGTAAATTCATGTTGTCAACGTTTCGATCCATTCTTGTCTCATCATCAGGGCTCTTTATGATGAGCCAAGAATTGCTCGAAATGTTGACAACATGAATTTACCTACTGCAGATTCTCCACAAGATGCCATTAATTCTCAAGAAATCCCAATTAACTCTATCATAAGCTTTTTCCAAGTCCATCTTGAGAAGGACAACTTTCATCTTCCTTTTCTTAATTGAATGTAAGAGTTCCTGAGAGATCCCAACAACATCCTGTATCTGATGATCCTGTAGAAAACCAAATTGTTCAGTCGAGATAAATTTTGACAAAACTAGCTTCAAGTGCATAGAAATAATATTGGTTATTATTTTGTACGCCAAATTGCATAATGCAATTGGCCTAAAGTCCCCAAAGGTCTTTGGATTGCTGCACTTTGGAATCAAAGTGATGAAAGTTGAATTCAGAGCCCCCGACATGTATCCACCTTTCCCAGAATATCATTTCCCATAATGTCATAGAAATGAATAAACAACTCCACTGCCCACCCAACTCTTCTCTTTTGCAAAAAACTTTAAAATTTCTTCAATTTATTCTAGAGACACCTCCTTGCCAAGTTCCCTGGCCCCAAGAATGTCAAAAAATTTAGTATATAGTTTAGCAACCTTAAGCTGAGAGCCCAAATCACATTGCGCAGGATCTGTATATATATTACCAAAAAAATCTTTAGCTTTCTCCTAAAGATTCTGCAAACCAGAAACCCGATTTCCATACTCATCATTAAGCTCCCAGATCGCATTATTGTTTCTTCTGAAAGAGGCGGATGAATGGAAGAATGTGGTATTTTTGTCACCAAGCTCAATCCACAAAGCTATTCTTTTTAGCCATCATTCCATTTCTTCTTGAACTAAAATATTTTCTTTCTTTTCCTCCAATAACTTAAGAAATGTAAAGGCATCAGCTTTTAAAGGGTCTTCAAAATTCTTGGAATGTAGGGATGAAATATGATCTTCCAACCCTTTGATTTATAGCTGATCCTTCCTCTTCTATAAAATAATCCATTTAGTAACCTTATCTTTAAGCACCCTTAATTTAAAGCAAAACGAATCATATCTGAATCCACAACAAAATTTCTCCAGAAGTCCCGAATCATAGAGAAAAAATCATCATTCTTTAACCATGAACAATTAAACTTAAACAGATACTTTAAAGAGAGAACATCATCATCTAATTGGAGAAAAATCGCCCAATGGTCCAAGAACTTAGTATTTCCCACCCAAGTTTGATACTTCTAACAAGAATCAAGAAGAGAATATTTTACAAGGAATTTATCCAGTCTCTTATGAATTCCATCATCCCCAAATATGCCATTTGTCCAAGTTGGAACAAGGACACTAGGGCATACATCCACCAAATCAAAAGATTCAATCAAATCTGAGAAGTAGTCTGCCATATCATCCATTCTGGAATTATAACCCCAAATCTCCGAAGCTAGTCGAGTAAAATTAAAGTCACCTACAATAATAAGATTGCCAATATTCCAAATACCAAAATCTTTCAAAGCATTCCAAAAAATTACCTCTCTCTATAGGGGCCATAACAATTTAAGATTGTAAGATTAGTATTTTTGGACTTGATCCTCCCATCCATCAATATACCCTAACATGTTTTAAAAACCCTGAAAGAGTAAAGGATTGGATTCCAAGCCACCAGTAACCCTCCAGACAAGCCCATAGAAGTTAAAGCCGAGATCTCCCAACCAGGAAGGATACCAAATTTTTTTGTCATAGCGGCAACATCCTCACACATAGTTTCTTGAAGAAGGATAATTCTTGGGCCAGTAGAATTTATAAGGTTGGATAAGGCCCCGACACGCAAAGCCTTACCCAAACCCCTAACATTCAAGGAACAAAAAGACATTAAGAACCCATATTATGGGGCTTCAATTCTCTAATACCCCAGACGAATCAGACTTATAACCCAACAAGTCAGCCTCCTCAATTCTTGAAGTAATGGTATGATAAGGCTCAACCCCTTGTGAATCAATTTTCCCCCCAAGTTTCTTCTTATTTCGCCTTATAGCAATATTTTGAAATCTTAAGGAATGGACAGAACGCACATCTGGATTGGATGATGGGTTCTAAGAGAAGACTGGCAAAGGAATGAGACAATCTACCACTGTACTCCAATTATAGCCAGAAAAATTAAGGATATCTATTTCCTCTGGCAAAAAAACCCCAGGGATTATATTGGACTGATTAACCTTATCTTCCTCGAAGCCATCAGGTGAAGTAATACCAACCCCCTTATTACTTCCAATCCTAGGGATTTCAACCAACAAAGAGGGAGAATCAACCAGTACAGTAGAGTGGAGAGCCTCATCCCTAACTACCTTGTCAAAACCATCTATTAAGTCTTTCCTAACCGAAGGTTTGTGTGTTCCCTCAACAGTAAAGAGAACAAAGGGAGACTTTTCCAACCGAGAAGGTATTGAGTCAGAAACAATGGTCTTGCCCACGTTTAAAACCACCTCACTAGTTGATATGCATTTGTTAAGGTATTTTTCAGCTTCTAAAATAAAATCCAGTTCCGCTCTTGAAACATATTTGTAAGGAGTTTCGGAGGAGGTGGAAAACTTACCCAGAGAACGAGCCACCATACCAACACCAGACCGCCAGAAGACAATGATCCTTCCTTCAAAATATTGGACTTCCCCTGCTTGTAACCTCGAATGTCAGGGAAATTTTCTCGAGTATGGACAGTGTTCCGGCAAACAAAACATATGAAATGTATTTTAAAGTAATCCAGTCTTTACTTCCAAACTCGCGAACGCCAAATTAATTCGACCTCAGTGGGTAACCCCCTTTACTCATCTCAAATTCCACCATAACCCTTGCAAATCGCCTGTCAATTCCATACAATGAGTTATTATCAACCCTAATAAACCTTCCCACCGTATTTTCAATCCCCACTAAGATATTCTCCATCCAAAGCTCTATCGGCAGCCTTGGAATAATCATCCAAAGGTGTCAGTGATTTTTTTTTCACTGACAGGGTCAAAGGATAAATGTCATCTCTTTAAACATAACGAGCCTTCTTTAATTGACCAAGTCCCCTTCAAAATATCTCCCACATACTCTGGACTAGAGAAAATGAAAAGTATCCAGCCATTTAGCTGGATATTAATCCGTGGGATGCTACCAACAATCGGGACCCAAACTTTCGTCACCCACTCCAATAATTCGCCCCGATTACCAGAGGTAAACTCGAACCTACCAACCACAGACCGAGTTGATAACATCTCAATCCTATCAAGATTTGTCTCCTGAGAAATACAATAACGGTCTAAACCCTGCTTCACCTTGGCTTCCTTCACCTTTTCCGCTAACGATCCTTCTCCCCTTGAGTTTGTAAGGACGGTCACCACCTACCCTCCCATCTACATCATGTAAATATGGAAATATATCAACAGAACAAACAAAACCATCCTTCCCAGGTGAACAAAGGTCACCAGAAAACTTACCATAGGGGTTATCAAGACTCCCAGGGACTACAGACTTAGGGAAAAAACCGGAAAAGGGTAAAGGGATAGACATATCCGTGTAAAGGTGAAACCCTAAAGAGCCGGTAAAGGCAATCGACACCAGTCGAGAGCCAGTAGACCGGATGTCAGAACACTAGCACATCAACTGAAGTGAAAGAAAGATGGAACCAAAAGAAAAAGAAAAAAGACAATAAAATAAATGAAAAAAAGAAAAAAAAACCCTTAAGCCTAGGAAGGAAACCATAAAAAAACTGAAAAGAAAAACTAGGGCACCGAAAACCAGTCTAGGAAAAAAAACGAAAAAGTTCCCACTTTTTTAGACTTGGTTGGTACTGGGATGGTTCAGTGAACCAACTTGAATCCAAGTAGCCGAAAAAAAATCATGAAAACTAATAAAAAAACTCCAAAAACCCCAAAAGCCCTGCAGAAAAAAGCCTCCTCGCTAACCCTAAACCCTCCATCATGAAAATTCCCTGAATCAAGAAAGATTTTTTTTAGTTACTTATCACTTTCTAAGTTTATTTAAATAATGAGATTTTTTTCTTTCTTAAAGTATGGGGTAATTTACTTAAGCAATTTCACAATGGGCCCAAATATGCTATATGTTAAAGTATTTAATGAAATATTTTTGGAGGTGCACATTCCTATTAAAATGTTATAATGTTTGGGGTATTTAACTTTTTTTATGGTTGGCAATACTTAATTTATGCCTTTATTCGATACAATGTACTTAAATTTTTTTCTCAAATTTTGTAGCCTACTCGTTACATTTTTGTTTGTTTAATTTTGTAAGTATACCAAACAGTAACCTATATTATTTTAAAATTTGTTAAGACAAAATTTGTATATAACAAACAAATAAATACTCTTAAGTGCACTATATGTGATCTATGAAACATATCAAGAACATTGCAAAGTATAAGAACATATGATACTTTGCACACATCTACTTTGTTAGACCATCACATTCACTATGCCAATAAGTCAAATTGAAAATTGTGCAACAAATCATTCTTCTTTAGATATTTCCAAAAATTGTCCAACAACTAGCTCTCGGTTGGGCTTTTCCATTAAATTAGTCCCTTTGTGATGTATGATAAAAATTTAGAGTTGATAAGGAAAAAAATCTAGAATAAGATTGATTTATACAATAACATTAACAAATAACACTTATAAAGGATGTAGATCTTCTAAGCTCTAGCACTAACTTCTTAGCACTTATATTTTTGTTATATAATTTATAGAGAAACCAATCATCCAACTGCATTAAGAAGAATAATTTCAATCAGTATACAAAAAATAAATGATGCAACATACATAAAATATAGAATCTAGTCCCTAAATTATAACCTATAACAAATTTGTTAACCTCCAATCTCTTTGCATTTCTAGCAAAAATACAAGATCTCGAAAATAATTGGATGTTGCAAATCATGCTGGTGTTTTGAACCATTACCATTATCATCTCTTGGAATGTGTTGATAGTGTTACCTTACCATGAGTTAATATCCTTGAGTGAAATCCAGGTTACTTGGGATGACAAGGTATGTCACTGGATAATTGAGCAATATTAGAGTTGAATCCCTCTTATGGGGAGCTTTGTATGGAAGAAGATGATACTTATCCTCTCATTCTATATTTACCTAGCATATACATAGTCAACACAATGAAAATAGATTAATGACATCAAATATGAAATGAAACTCTCTTTAGAACCCATACCAACATATAAAGTAATACACACATGAAAACTAGGATTACATTAAATTGGAGCCCCATCAAATGTACCTGGAATGGGAGGAAAACTAGAACGACATTGCATCCATCTAAATCCTTGGGTTGAATCCATAGTAGTGGACTATTGCACCCCTGCAAACATCCACACACTACAAGTAAAGAAATAGTCAAGTGTTTATCTACACTAATATAAACACATTGATCTCCTCACTCTATGAAACTCATAAGAGGAGATTGAGAGCATAGATATCATAGATGATATGTTAAAGAATTGAAATCACATGTCATATTTCAAACCTTTCAAATCTCCAGCTGGAAATTTGTAAACCAATTGAGCATGTTCCAAAGGAGGAAGATCCCCAGGAAAAGCTCCAACATCTATCATATAACTGTTGGAATCGATTTAATATTGATCGCAATCGATTTAACGTTCTCTTCTACGTGATTGCAATGATCAACTGATATTGTGCTTTCAATTGATAGTTTGTTGTTCTGAAATGAAGCACTAGTAACATAAGTAACTGCACACTTTCTTATGTGTCCATTTTCATTAAGTGCTACAGTTTATCAGATAATATGGGACGTCCTGTGCATCAAATAGTTGGCACGTTCAGTTTAACGCACTTGTCTCAGATCATCTGCATCATGATGCGCTTATCGAGTGCTGATGTTGTTTTGTTGTTGCGCATCAGATGGAGTCTTCAAATTTGCACACTTTCACTTATGTTCATATGCATCATCTAGAAATCAACGCAATATATGATAAAATTCGGTTTTGTCTCTGCGCTTCTATCTCTTCAAATTCTGTGACTATCAACATACTGAGTGTGATACTATCCTTTGAGATATCCAACACTTGTGCATTCTTCGTTATCTCTTTATTTCATTGTTTGCGCAATTGTCACGAGTCTACATCATCTTTCTGTGCATCATCAAAAAATTGTTCCATTGCATGTGTGCATTTGAATCTTTGCTAGATCATTATGTTCTGTCCACGAGCCCCTTGATGCCACGAAAAATAAACTGAAATTTTCACACAAAAACTTATGATCCTACTATCGAGCTTGCTTCAAATGTTCAACTTGCATTTCTATTTATACTTCATGTTTCAAGTTGGTCATGGCATCCCATCTTCCATACTTCATGGATTGTGCATATGCCACGTTTCATCATCTTCACTATTAATGTGTCATCTCTGATGTATCAAGCACCCTCAAGGTCCACAACTTAGTGGGACTTTACACCTTGGTGGTGTACCATTGCGCTCTTAGTGTACCTTTGCATTAGGGTATGTGCACAATCTTCCACTTCATCTTGATTTGTCCATGACCTTTTATGTACCATCCTTTCTAGGTAATGTGCCCTTGTGATATCAATACTCTGCATAATCTGCGCATTCTCCAACTTCTTCTTAGTGGGATTATGATCCTTGCTTCATCCTTACATTTGGGTGATGTGCCCTTGATGTAGTGATACTTTACAGAATCTGCGCATACTTCGAATTTTAGTTGGTGGGACTTTGAATTATGACTTTTCATCACTTGTGGGAATTGCGCACTTGCTGTTTGACAGCTGTGGAATTTGCTCATATATGATCTTCAACCATTGTACCATTCTAGGAGTTCATGCACGTTCCACTTACTAAAAGCATCTTCTTATTGGCTTTGCTTGCGTGCTTTCATGATTTTTCAACCATATGTTGTTCCTTTCTTCCTATGCACTCCCAACCATCAACCAAGCAATGCTTANCGGTAGGTAAATTCATGTTGTCAACGTTTCGATCCATTCTTGTCTCATCATCAGGGCTCTTTATGATGAGCCAAGAATTGCTCGAAATGTTGACAACATGAATTTACCTACTGCAGATTCTCCACAAGATGCCATTAATTCTCAAGAAATCCCAATTAACTCTATCATAAGCTTTTTCCAAGTCCATCTTGAGAAGGACAACTTTCATCTTCCTTTTCTTAATTGAATGTAAGAGTTCCTGAGAGATCCCAACAACATCCTGTATCTGATGATCCTGTAGAAAACCAAATTGTTCAGTCGAGATAAATTTTGACAAAACTAGCTTCAAGTGCATAGAAATAATATTGGTTATTATTTTGTACGCCAAATTGCATAATGCAATTGGCCTAAAGTCCCCAAAGGTCTTTGGATTGCTGCACTTTGGAATCAAAGTGATGAAAGTTGAATTCAGAGCCCCCGACATGTATCCACCTTTCCCAGAATATCATTTCCCATAATGTCATAGAAATGAATAAACAACTCCACTGCCCACCCAACTCTTCTCTTTTGCAAAAAACTTTAAAATTTCTTCAATTTATTCTAGAGACACCTCCTTGCCAAGTTCCCTGGCCCCAAGAATGTCAAAAAATTTAGGATATAGTTTAGCAACCTTAAGCTGAGAGCCCAAATCACATTGCGCAGGATCTGTATATATATTACCAAAAAAATCTTTAGCTTTCTCCTAAAGATTCTGCAAACCAGAAACCCGATTTCCATACTCATCATTAAGCTCCCAGATCGCATTATTGTTTCTTCTGAAAGAGGCGGATGAATGGAAGAATGTGGTATTTTTGTCACCAAGCTCAATCCACAAAGCTATTCTTTTTAGCCATCATTCCATTTCTTCTTGAACTAAAATATTTTCTTTCTTTTCCTCCAATAACTTAAGAAATGTAAAGGCATCAGCTTTTAAAGGGTCTTCAAAATTCTTGGAATGTAGGGATGAAATATGATCTTCCAACCCTTTGATTTATAGCTGATCCTTCCTCTTCTATAAAATAATCCATTTAGTAACCTTATCTTTAAGCACCCTTAATTTAAAGCAAAACGAATCATATCTGAATCCACAACAAAATTTCTCCAGAAGTCCCGAATCATAGAGAAAAAATCATCATTCTTTAACCATGAACAATTAAACTTAAACAGATACTTTAAAGAGAGAACATCATCATCTAATTGGAGAAAAATCGCCCAATGGTCCAAGAACTTAGTATTTCCCACCCAAGTTTGATACTTCTAACAAGAATCAAGAAGAGAATATTTTACAAGGAATTTATCCAGTCTCTTATGAATTCCATCATCCCCAAATATGCCATTTGTCCAAGTTGGAACAAGGACACTAGGGCATACATCCACCAAATCAAAAGATTCAATCAAATCTGAGAAGTAGTCTGCCATATCATCCATTCTGGAATTATAACCCCAAATCTCCGAAGCTAGTCGAGTAAAATTAAAGTCACCTACAATAATAAGATTGCCAATATTCCAAATACCAAAATCTTTCAAAGCATTCCAAAAAATTACCTCTCTCTATAGGGGCCATAACAATTTAAGATTGTAAGATTAGTATTTTTGGACTTGATCCTCCCATCCATCAATATACCCTAACATGTTTTAAAAACCCTGAAAGAGTAAAGGATTGGATTCCAAGCCACCAGTAACCCTCCAGACAAGCCCATAGAAGTTAAAGCCGAGATCTCCCAACCAGGAAGGATACCAAATTTTTTTGTCATAGCGGCAACATCCTCACACATAGTTTCTTGAAGAAGGATAATTCTTGGGCCAGTAGAATTTATAAGGTTGGATAAGGCCCCGACACGCAAAGCCTTACCCAAACCCCTAACATTCAAGGAACAAAAAGACATTAAGAACCCATATTATGGGGCTTCAATTCTCTAATACCCCAGACGAATCAGACTTATAACCCAACAAGTCAGCCTCCTCAATTCTTGAAGTAATGGTATGATAAGGCTCAACCCCTTGTGAATCAATTTTCCCCCCAAGTTTCTTCTTATTTCGCCTTATAGCAATATTTTGAAATCTTAAGGAATGGACAGAACGCACATCTGGATTGGATGATGGGTTCTAAGAGAAGACTGGCAAAGGAATGAGACAATCTACCACTGTACTCCAATTATAGCCAGAAAAATTAAGGATATCTATTTCCTCTGGCAAAAAAACCCCAGGGATTATATTGGACTGATTAACCTTATCTTCCTCGAAGCCATCAGGTGAAGTAATACCAACCCCCTTATTACTTCCAATCCTAGGGATTTCAACCAACAAAGAGGGAGAATCAACCAGTACAGTAGAGTGGAGAGCCTCATCCCTAACTACCTTGTCAAAACCATCTATTAAGTCTTTCCTAACCGAAGGTTTGTGTGTTCCCTCAACAGTAAAGAGAACAAAGGGAGACTTTTCCAACCGAGAAGGTATTGAGTCAGAAACAATGGTCTTGCCCACGTTTAAAACCACCTCACTAGTTGATATGCATTTGTTAAGGTATTTTTCAGCTTCTAAAATAAAATCCAGTTCCGCTCTTGAAACATATTTGTAAGGAGTTTCGGAGGAGGTGGAAAACTTACCCAGAGAACGAGCCACCATACCAACACCAGACCGCCAGAAGACAATGATCCTTCCTTCAAAATATTGGACTTCCCCTGCTTGTAACCTCGAATGTCAGGGAAATTTTCTCGAGTATGGACAGTGTTCCGGCAAACAAAACATATGAAATGTATTTTAAAGTAATCCAGTCTTTACTTCCAAACTCGCGAACGCCAAATTAATTCGACCTCAGTGGGTAACCCCCTTTACTCATCTCAAATTCCACCATAACCCTTGCAAATCGCCTGTCAATTCCATACAATGAGTTATTATCAACCCTAATAAACCTTCCCACCGTATTTTCAATCCCCACTAAGATATTCTCCATCCAAAGCTCTATCGGCAGCCTTGGAATAATCATCCAAAGGTGTCAGTGATTTTTTTTTCACTGACAGGGTCAAAGGATAAATGTCATCTCTTTAAACATAACGAGCCTTCTTTAATTGACCAAGTCCCCTTCAAAATATCTCCCACATACTCTGGACTAGAGAAAATGAAAAGTATCCAGCCATTTAGCTGGATATTAATCCGTGGGATGCTACCAACAATCGGGACCCAAACTTTCGTCACCCACTCCAATAATTCGCCCCGATTACCAGAGGTAAACTCGAACCTACCAACCACAGACCGAGTTGATAACATCTCAATCCTATCAAGATTTGTCTCCTGAGAAATACAATAACGGTCTAAACCCTGCTTCACCTTGGCTTCCTTCACCTTTTCCGCTAACGATCCTTCTCCCCTTGAGTTTGTAAGGACGGTCACCACCTACCCTCCCATCTACATCATGTAAATATGGAAATATATCAACAGAACAAACAAAACCATCCTTCCCAGGTGAACAAAGGTCACCAGAAAACTTACCATAGGGGTTATCAAGACTCCCAGGGACTACAGACTTAGGGAAAAAACCGGAAAAGGGTAAAGGGATAGACATATCCGTGTAAAGGTGAAACCCTAAAGAGCCGGTAAAGGCAATCGACACCAGTCGAGAGCCAGTAGACCGGATGTCAGAACACTAGCACATCAACTGAAGTGAAAGAAAGATGGAACCAAAAGAAAAAGAAAAAAGACAATAAAATAAATGAAAAAAAGAAAAAAAAACCCTTAAGCCTAGGAAGGAAACCATAAAAAAACTGAAAAGAAAAACTAGGGCACCGAAAACCAGTCTAGGAAAAAAAACGAAAAAGTTCCCACTTTTTTAGACTTGGTTGGTACTGGGATGGTTCAGTGAACCAACTTGAATCCAAGTAGCCGAAAAAAAATCATGAAAACTAATAAAAAAACTCCAAAAACCCCAAAAGCCCTGCAGAAAAAAGCCTCCTCGCTAACCCTAAACCCTCCATCATGAAAATTCCCTGAATCAAGAAAGATTTTTTTTAGTTACTTATCACTTTCTAAGTTTATTTAAATAATGAGATTTTTTTCTTTCTTAAAGTATGGGGTAATTTACTTAAGCAATTTCACAATGGGCCCAAATATGCTATATGTTAAAGTATTTAATGAAATATTTTTGGAGGTGCACATTCCTATTAAAATGTTATAATGTTTGGGGTATTTAACTTTTTTTATGGTTGGCAATACTTAATTTATGCCTTTATTCGATACAATGTACTTAAATTTTTTTCTCAAATTTTGTAGCCTACTCGTTACATTTTTGTTTGTTTAATTTTGTAAGTATACCAAACAGTAACCTATATTATTTTAAAATTTGTTAAGACAAAATTTGTATATAACAAACAAATAAATACTCTTAAGTGCACTATATGTGATCTATGAAACATATCAAGAACATTGCAAAGTATAAGAACATATGATACTTTGCACACATCTACTTTGTTAGACCATCACATTCACTATGCCAATAAGTCAAATTGAAAATTGTGCAACAAATCATTCTTCTTTAGATATTTCCAAAAATTGTCCAACAACTAGCTCTCGGTTGGGCTTTTCCATTAAATTAGTCCCTTTGTGATGTATGATAAAAATTTAGAGTTGATAAGGAAAAAAATCTAGAATAAGATTGATTTATACAATAACATTAACAAATAACACTTATAAAGGATGTAGATCTTCTAAGCTCTAGCACTAACTTCTTAGCACTTATATTTTTGTTATATAATTTATAGAGAAACCAATCATCCAACTGCATTAAGAAGAATAATTTCAATCAGTATACAAAAAATAAATGATGCAACATACATAAAATATAGAATCTAGTCCCTAAATTATAACCTATAACAAATTTGTTAACCTCCAATCTCTTTGCATTTCTAGCAAAAATACAAGATCTCGAAAATAATTGGATGTTGCAAATCATGCTGGTGTTTTGAACCATTACCATTATCATCTCTTGGAATGTGTTGATAGTGTTACCTTACCATGAGTTAATATCCTTGAGTGAAATCCAGGTTACTTGGGATGACAAGGTATGTCACTGGATAATTGAGCAATATTAGAGTTGAATCCCTCTTATGGGGAGCTTTGTATGGAAGAAGATGATACTTATCCTCTCATTCTATATTTACCTAGCATATACATAGTCAACACAATGAAAATAGATTAATGACATCAAATATGAAATGAAACTCTCTTTAGAACCCATACCAACATATAAAGTAATACACACATGAAAACTAGGATTACATTAAATTGGAGCCCCATCAAATGTACCTGGAATGGGAGGAAAACTAGAACGACATTGCATCCATCTAAATCCTTGGGTTGAATCCATAGTAGTGGACTATTGCACCCCTGCAAACATCCACACACTACAAGTAAAGAAATAGTCAAGTGTTTATCTACACTAATATAAACACATTGATCTCCTCACTCTATGAAACTCATAAGAGGAGATTGAGAGCATAGATATCATAGATGATATGTTAAAGAATTGAAATCACATGTCATATTTCAAACCTTTCAAATCTCCAGATGGAAATTTGTAAACCAATTGAGCATGTTCCAAAGGAGGAAGATCCCCAGGAAAAGCTCCAACATCTATCATATAACTGTTGGAATCGATTTAATATTGATCGCAATCGATTTAACGTTCTCTTCTACGTGATTGCAATGATCAACTGATATTGTGCTTTCAATTGATAGTTTGTTGTTCTGAAATGAAGCACTAGTAACATAAGTAACTGCACACTTTCTTATGTGTCCATTTTCATTAAGTGCTACAGTTTATCAGATAATATGGGACGTCCTGTGCATCAAATAGTTGGCACGTTCAGTTTAACGCACTTGTCTCAGATCATCTGCATCATGATGCGCTTATCGAGTGCTGATGTTGTTTTGTTGTTGCGCATCAGATGGAGTCTTCAAATTTGCACACTTTCACTTATGTTCATATGCATCATCTAGAAATCAACGCAATATATGATAAAATTCGGTTTTGTCTCTGCGCTTCTATCTCTTCAAATTCTGTGACTATCAACATACTGAGTGTGATACTATCCTTTGAGATATCCAACACTTGTGCATTCTTCGTTATCTCTTTATTTCATTGTTTGCGCAATTGTCACGAGTCTACATCATCTTTCTGTGCATCATCAAAAAATTGTTCCATTGCATGTGTGCATTTGAATCTTTGCTAGATCATTATGTTCTGTCCACGAGCCCCTTGATGCCACGAAAAATAAACTGAAATTTTCACACAAAAACTTATGATCCTACTATCGAGCTTGCTTCAAATGTTCAACTTGCATTTCTATTTATACTTCATGTTTCAAGTTGGTCATGGCATCCC
>NWUY0300032248.1:0-20387 GCA_004151065.3 Larix sibirica | reverse complement strand
TCCCAACCACCCAAGCTACATCCAATGGACAAAGAAAACACTCGCTTAAAACTCATGATATCACCCACACAAATGTTCTAACCAGGAGCATACTTAAAAATTAACATAGCATTGACTTAGTTTTAGTTTGGCACATACTTAAAACATAGTATAGCACTTACCTTTGTCTTTAATATAGCGTTGGAATAAACATAGTGTAATGCTTACCTTGTTTTATATAGCCCAGTGTAAAGTTTAAATGGCGCATATCTTGTCTTCATATAACATGGCACTCACTTCAAATCATCTCAATCACATGCTTAAATTGTATGACAGTGCTTATTCAAAGTTTAACTTAGCACTGACCTAAAAGATAACATTGTGATTAGGAGCAATATACCCGATGACCAAAATGTTCCCAATCCTCCGGAATCTGGTAAAGGAATAATAGCTGAAAGTGTAATTTTGATTTCTCAAATCGCGATTTTGATGATTAAGGTACTTTCAAAATCTAGCATTTAGTCTAGGAAATATAATTGTGATTGTTGAAATTGCAAAATTGCATAAATTGCAATTTTCAGACACGATTTTGACTGAAATTATAAAAAAAAATCGTCATAATAATAGAGCGTTTTGTTTGTTGTTTAGTGCATGCTTGACACTCGTTAAAAATGTATGTAATTCTCATGCTTGTACTAGTGAAAAAGTTAAGCACATGCTCACTTTTTATCTCACATGGTAGGGGTTAAATTTATGAGGAGCACTCCTTCACATGTCAGAGGATAGATAATTAAGCACTGATCCATTTTTCCTTCACATGTTGGAGGATAGATAATCAAGCATCGATCCCTTGAACTTTACTTAGTGGTGGTTAAACGTTTATATTTTTATCATTGCACTAGTTTAAGACTTTTTTTCCTCGAAAAAAATACAAAATTTATTAATGAAAATAAACCATATAGTTCAGGGGTTATGTAGCCATTACATGTATGTTCTATATTTCCAATGGGAGGTCTAATTTCCGCTATCTTAGATGACAGTCTATTTTCCTCCAAAATACATTTGGGTTAGATAGCTTTCCTATAATAGGCATCATACAAAAAAAAATTAGAGCAAAACTCCAACCAAAGGGTTTTTAGGACTAACAAATTTTCAAATATCCAAATCATGAGTAGATGTGAAACACTTCTATCAGGCCTAATACAAGAGGCCCCTGAATCAGTCAAAAATGGATTGGACCCGGGTTCAATTCTTGAATGTTGTCATTAAGGTGTTCCCACTAGGGCCAAGTGCCCTTAGCAATATGAAGACCCAACTTGGACAATGAATCACCTGCCCCATTCCTTTCCCGAAAAATGTGTTGAAAGTTGATAAATTGAAACATGCCTGTTAGATGGATTAGTTATTCAAACAGAGCTCTTAGGAAGATGTTCTTAGGATCATCTCTATTTTTCATCCATTCAATCACCAGCCTAGAATTGCCAAAAATCTAAATTTCTCTGATCTCTTTGGAAATGGCTAGGTTTAAGAGCAGCTTGAGGGCTCTCATTTCAACATAGTTGTATGTGCTCAATCCTAGACCTACATCGAATTTGATGCCATGGTGCACATTAAGATGTATAATACCACCTAATCCTCCCATGGAAAGTTCTCCTTGTGCAGCCCCGCCAAAATAGGCCCAGCTTTGGTCCCTATTGTAGATCTCCTATGAAATTACTCGGTTGGCTTTGGGCAATCTCGCCTGAGCGAAAAGGTTGAGTGTGGCCAAACAAGAAGTGGCAATCCTGAAAGGGGGGGTGGCTAAATATTCAAAATAGCTTTATTCCTTGCCTTCCAAATCCCTCATATGATAAGGGCTAGGAGAGATCGGAAGTATGAGTCATGTTCAATAGTTAGCTATCTTCTGAAGGAACCCTCCAAATCAGTTCCAAACCAACTAAGCTACTTGCCAAAGATTAGTGAAGATTGTTTCCACACCTTCTACATTGGTTTAAGACTTAAGCATCGAGACCTTTGTTTCGACATGGAGCAAGTTAAAAATTTAAGTGTCAATATATTGTATTCTACATGGTAGGCAATGCACACACGTTTATGTCATCGCTAAGATAAAATATAAGGTAGTGCATGATTGGTTTAATATTGTGTTGGTTAGAAAGTTAAAAAAATGTCACCTTTGTTTCACTTAACATCATTCATACAAGTTAAAGATAAGGTGACAAGCAGAGATGGAATTTGACGAGCATTTGCCCGTTTTTAGACATTTTACCCATCAAATACGGGAAAAAATTTGCTTAGCCCGTTTTGTGAGACGGTTAAGTTTTTTAATAAAACGTTGTTTTGATGTTTCAAAATTTTGTGAAAACGTCATTATAGTTTAGTTTATGTAGGATTAGGGCCCAGGGATCCGGGGCTCGAGCCCGGAGCCTCCCCTTTCACCAGGATGTATCCACCTGTTCCAACTTAGGTTAATACATTAAATGGGTTCGGTGGGTTCGGTGAAGCCGTAAATTCTATTGAATGCAGTATGCCAGCAGCCAGACTCAGTCGACTCTCAACCCTTGGGAATGTGAATCGTGATTATGGGAGGTTGGAGGAGCAAGGGTTAACTATTTTCTTTGTTCAAGAATCAACATGCCCGCAGGCTCGCAACCCGGCCCCTATTTTGGAGGGCAGTTGTCCAAACACAGAGATATCAAACCCAGTCTGGTTCGTGCCTGGAACAAGAATATGAAAGAGACTATTCAAATTGCTCTCAAACGTAGTGTCATTTGTATTATTAGAGCTACACTTAAATGATGGTGCCTCCAGGCTCCGAGACTATGTTGCAAATCTGTCCATGATAAGTAACAATGAAATCCATAATAACAATAATTAGGTAGAAAAGCATAATAGTTTGGACGATCTGGAGAGAGATTGCATAATCGTTTCCATGGAAGTTCATATTCGTTAGGTACCTAATTACCATGGGACTGTGGAGAACCTGTGCATAGACATAGCGATAATGCTACAATTATCTTATTTTCTTCCCATTAAGTGATCAATCAATACGAAGGAGATCATAGTTTGGTCCAGAGTGGACAGTGGGAAGTGGGCACCCATTATCTTTTTATCTCATATTTGGCGGAGCAGTGTGGGAGGTGCCCTGGCAGGCCAATTCTTACAGTCAAAACTGGAAAGAGAAGAGTCGAAGATCCACGAATTCCTTGGTGGTAATGGTGGGTTTGTACACCAGGTGATAAAACCCAAAACTCACTTTCTCATTTTGTCTACAAGCAGAGTTTATCAGTTGGTTAAAGGTTTGCATTTTTTGGAAGCATTTCTATCAGTTTTTCCATAGAGACTACTTTCTATAAATCTCAATTTCTGTATTTTTTGCACCTGTCTATTTTTCTCTCAAGTCGATTCATGAGGTGAGCCTGTTCGACAAACAAATTCGTGTAGTGTGAGAGGTCCTGATCATATTTTCATACATGGAGTGATGGAACCTTGCTATTTTTAGGTTGGATTTTGAATTTATGTTTTTGAACTAAACTTTTAGGGTTTTGTGCATAAACAATGAATAGAATGTGAGGATGTTATGGATGCTGATTAAGATTCGAACTTATCTGCATATCTGAATTTGTTGAAAGCACACATTTGTACATATGTGGGTACTGGGTAGTCTATATGTTCATCTGTGTGAAGTTATTTGCTCATGGTTGTGCAGTGAATAGTTGTTATGGGTGTTTTTTTTCTGGGTTTCCAGGTTGGATCTTCTCGTTGATGTCCATTCTAGACTTTATCTATGGCCAAGAAAACAATATTTATGAGTTGTGAACTTGTGAGTGCCTTCAGTCCTCCCAGTGATGATAGCTTTTAGTTCTGCCTTCACACTTCCACACAAACCCTAAGGGAGGTATGCAATACCACCTGCATAATCTATGAATTCCCACTCCCATTAGCATGAATCCCATACTTCCCAAATCAAGGAAAGGATGGAATTTAACCAGCGGGGAGTGGGCCACTAGATATCACCTGCAAGAGATCCTCCATGCATTAGATTATGGTAGTTGTAAGAAACTAGTCCCCCGTAGAGTCGGGGAAGGTATCCAAGTTTCCTCCANATCTTTTGGGAGAGATAAATGATATATTGTTGTATCTTAATTTTAATAAAAGGATGATTGTATGATATTTTTGTTTATTGTATATTTTAGGGTTAAAAAAAAATTATGTTGTGTATGACCATTCACAAATCTAATTAAGAGAGTGAAAATTGAGTTAAATGTGCATAGGATAAACTTTAATAAGCCTAATTTTAAGGGAAAAAAATATGGGCATGGTATTAGGTTAGGCGTAAGGGTTAGTGCACTATTTGTTGGGTGTTTTTTGTTATCTCAGGGGATTTCATTCACTTAAGTCATTCTCAATATCACCTATAATCATCATAATATTGTTAAATTTTCATTACCATGAATATTTTAGCTTATCAATCTACCACAAAACGATGGACTATATCCTTTGATATAGTAACATGTACCAAGCAACCAAAGGTTTTAAAAGTTTTTTCTATTTTAAAATCATTCCTTTAATTAAAATATTACAATTATTAAATATCTATTTGATTTTATCATTTTAGAAAGATTAGAAATCAAGAAGCTAGATTTGTGTTGGTTTATTTTTTATTTTTTAATATTTGAATTTAATTGATTGATTAAAAAAATGTTTAGAGGTTAGAGTTTCTTCAAGGATGGAGAAAATTTCAAATGGGGGAAGAGAGTACATGCAAATTATGTGACAAATTCAATATATATAAATAACACTTTGACCACTCTATATAAGTTCACCATTTAAAAATGTCGCCTAAACATGAATTTAGTTTCCCTTATATTTATATAAATATTTACTAGTTTTATCACTCATATATCTTTTTATTAAATTATATATAAGAAGTATTTATGATTTATTACATAAAAATTACATGTGAATTCAAGGGTTAAATTAATTATTTAGAGATTCTAGTGTATAAACATATGCAACACAATATTATGGTGAAGGTTTTACTAGTTAAAAGGTCCAAGCTTTGTTTCCTATATAGTAGAGGAAGTATAAGTTTTGGGTTGTGTATCAACTGTAGTGGAAGCCACAATGACTTACATTCAATGATGTAATCTCAAAAAATTCAAGCTTACTTTCACTAGTCTTAATCATGTTCTATGCATGTTTCAAGTTTACTGATGAAGTAAGACAACTAATACATAGTCAACAATGTATGAAAACAATTTATATTAGAAGATCAATGGATATCACTCTAAATATCAAGTTGAGCCTAAAACTAAGGTAATTTCATTCTTGATGTGTCTAAAACACACATCAAAAAACACACATGCAATTTAAAACATGTATGAAATGTGGACATATATAATTATGCAAACTATTACTCATTCTTTCCGATATAAATTCATCACAAATCTATTAAACATGGTTAACACATAATTAATTTATGTAGAGTCTTAAATACACCATGTATATAATTAAGTTGTCTTAATCCCCAAATATTCCATTTAGATATTTAACCATGACCTAAATATATGGTTTAGGGATAAGTTCTTAATTTTGAGTTGTGAACTAATTCTTTTCCAACTATGAAAAATGGGTTTATTTTCGAACTTCTAGACTGCCTTAAATTTCATTTTGAGATCATATAAAAATAAATTCATTAAGAATATGGAGTTATGTGATTGGTTTATAAAGAGTAATGGGTTTAAATTTAAGTTCTATTTGTTTTGTAGCTTTGTGGACTTTAAAAAAGAAGAAGAATCTTTTGATAATGTGCCTAGAAATAACCTATGGAAATAGATTAGAAGAGCTAAATGTTTCCTTTGAGTTTGAGAGCTATTACAATAAGGTATTAAGAGAATGTCATTGCCAAGTTTAAGAACATGGAGGTTTGGTCTAAAGATATTAATTGTAATGTTAAAGTTAATCAAGGTTGCACCCTCTCCCATACCCTTTCATCATATACATTGATAAGCTAGACGGATGTTTAAAAGAAGCAGGTCGCACTGGCATAACATTAACTGGTATAGTCATCATCCTTCTTCTCTATGCATAGTGTTCGACCCTTCTGATTCTTTGAATGATAAGTGCCTTATATTTTCTAAATCATTCACATGATCATTTTTTCTGCAAAATATAGTAGATTCCATCCTCGTGACAGGTATATTTAAGCAAAAAAGTTATTGATTATAAGGATAGAAAGGAGGATTACTCAAATTATGAAACCTATCAGTGAACAAGGCTGATGGAATCCTAAAATTGCTCATTTCCTAACTACATTATACTATCATTGCAACACAATTCACCATAATTTAATACATTTAACATTAAAAAGATTCTCTTTTACTTTAATTTAATAATTAGAATCAATAAAAGTAAAAGATTTCTAATTCATTATTTTTAATGTATTAAATATTGTTTTTAAGATGATAAATTGATTCCCACTCTAGCAAGTCTTGTACTTGGAAGATTATCAAACATGAGGCCTAAAGTTTCTTGTTATCTATATTCTTTTTGTGCAAATGAAACATAACCCTAACCCTATATTTTCTTTTGGCATTCATCACTTATTCCGGTACCTAGTTGTGTACTAGTGCTGATGTCGCTATTCAATGTTATTGATTATCACATGACATGGAAAATAAGTTACTTCCAGATTTAATTGATACGAACTTGTGAAGAGAATCAAATAAATTATAATGTAGAGGTTTTAATATTAAATCTTTGTGAGGAAGATACCTAAGATATGGAATTAGTCATTAACACATCACCTAACCTCAAAAGTGTTTAAATCGATTTCAATAATAAATTGTTGACATCTATGAAAAGAAGACTACAGAGGATGTGTTTTGAATTTTTTTTTTCTTTTATTCGTTTTAAGTTTAATATTATCACCACCCTTATTAATTATGAAAGCTATGCAGGAAGAGATGGAATTTGATGGGCATTTTGCCGTTTTCAGACATTTTACCCATCAAATACGAGGAAAAAATTGCTTGCCCCATTTTGTGAGACAGTTAAGTTTTTAATAAAACATTGTTTTGACGTTTTGAAATTTTGTGAAAACATCATTATAGTTTAGTTTATGTAGGAGTAGGGCCCAGGGGTTTGGGGCTCGGTCTTGGAGCCTCCCCTCTCTCTGGGATGTATCCACCTGTTCCAACTTAGGTTAATACGTTAAATGGGTTCGATGAAGCTGTAAATGCCATTGAATGCATTATGCCAGACTCAATCGACTCTCGGTCCTCGGGAATGCGAGTCACGATTATGGGAGTAGCGAGGGTTAATTTTTTGAACAATTGTTTTCATTGTTCAAGAATCAACATGCCCGTAGGCTCGCAGCCCGACCCCTATTTTGGATGGAAGTTGGCCAAACAAAGAGATATCAAACCCAGTCTGGTTCATGCCTGGAACAAGAATATCAAAGAGACTATTCAAATTGCTCTCAAACATAGTGTCGCTTGTATGATTAGAGATGAACTTAAATGATGGAGCTTCTGAGACTACGTTGCAAATCTTTCCATGAAAAGTAATAATGAAGGCTAGAACAACAATAATTAGGTAGAAAAGCGTAATAGTTTGGCTGATCCGGAGAGATATTACATAATCCTTTCCATGGAAGTTCATATTCGTTAGGGACCTGATCTCCATGGGAGTCGGGACTCGGGACCATGGAGAACCTGTGCATAGACATAGCAATAAGGCTACACTTATCTTATTTTCTGTCTATTAAGTGATCAATCAATACGGAGGAGATCATAGTTTGGTCCAAAGTGGGCACCCATTATCTTTTTATCTTGAATTTGGCGGAGCAATGTGGGCAGCACCGCAACGGGCCAATTCTTATAGTGAAAACTGGAAGGAGAAGAGTCGAAGACCCACGAATTCCTTGGTGGCAATGGTGGGTTTGTACACTAGGTGATAAAACCCAAAAATCACTTTTTCATTTTGTCTGCAAGTGGAGTTTATTAGTCAGTTAAAGGTTTTCATTTTTTGGAAGCATTTCTATCAGTTTTTCCATAAAGACTACTTTCTATAAATCTAAATTCTGTATTTTATGCACCTGTCTTTTTTTTTCTCAGGTCGATTCATGAGGTGAGCCTATTCGACATATAGATTTGTGTAGTGCGAGAGGTCCATATCAAATTTTCATACACAAAGTGACCGAACCCTGTTGTTTTCGGGTTGGATTTTGAATTTATGTTTTTTGAACTAAATTTCTAGCATTCTGTACATAACAAATGAATATAATTTGAGGATGTTATGGATGTTGATTAAGATTCAAACTTATCTGCATATCTCAATTTGTTGAAAGCACATGTTTGTACATATGTGGGTACTGGGTACTTGGTAGTCTATATGTTCATCTGTGTGAAGTTATTTGCTCATGGTTGTGCAGTGAATAACTGTTTTGGGTGTTTTTTTCCAGGTTTCCAGGATGGATCTTCTTGTTGATGTCCATTCCATACTTTATCTCCGGCCAAGAAAACAATATTTATGAGTTGTGATCTTGTGAGTGCCTCCAGTCCTCCCAATGATGACAGCTTTTAGTTCTACCTTCACACTTCCACACAAACCATAAGGGAGGTATGCAATAACACCTGTGTAATCTATGAATTCCCACTCCCATTATCATGAGTCCCATACTTCCCAAATCAAGGAAAGGCTGGAATTTAAACAACGACCAGTGGGCCACTAGATATCACCTGCAAGAGATCCTCCACGCATTAGATTATGGTAGTTGTAAGAAACTACTCCCCTGTAGAGTCGAGGAAGGTATCCAAGTTTCCTCCAACCCGTAACAACATTCCAAATTCATAGCCAGAACTCCTACCTTTGTGACTTCGCTCAACAAAAGACTAGAGACAATACATAATGAAATACATCGCTCGAAAACCTTGTTTTGTTTCAACTTTCACCATACGCCAAGATTGATGTCCGTGATGCCGAGCCAGATTCTTCAAGAATATTCATACTTCCCAGTTCCCCCCTTTTATTCCTTTAGAACTATGACCAAGGTACAATGAATGAAATATTTTTGTGCATCTTGAAATTTAAAGATCCTTCCCATATTCTATTCATACAGATTGTCAAAGTGCAGGCTTTGAAAACCTTAGGAAGATTTATTTTACAGTTAGCTGATGTGAGAAAGTCTTCGTTAGTGCATTTATAATTTTTCGTATTGTTACTGAAGATAGGTCTATGTATTTGCTAGTTCCCTGTAATCTAAGAAAAAATAAATTCTATGGTTTTTTGCATAGTGATTTGCATTGTAATATTCATCGTGAGAAACATTTTATTGAAAAAAGGATCAATAGATATTAGTTTTGGATAGAAACTACCCAATTTTTGGCAAGAGTGGGATTGCAATTCCTAGGACATGTCACTTTGAGGATTCTCAGGTGGAGCCCATATAGGAATGTGCTAAGATTCAAAACTGCTAGCTAAATTGCTCGTAACATTAAACTTAGTTTATGGAAAATGGACCTAAATTACTAATAACCTTAATGTTAGTTTATGGACTTTTAAATCACATGGGGTGAGGCAATAATTACTTTTGGGTTTCAAATTGGTTGATGTGAGCGCTCATCCAACAACCTTTGACCTATTGGGGAGAGCGCTTATCCAACAACCTTTGACCTAGTGGGGCAATTTACTAATTTAGCTTGGGAGGATGGGAGTGCAATGACAATAAATACACTAAAAACTTGTCAAGCATTTGAAGGGCATTTTACATTTGTTGGGAGTTTAAGGACATAGTTAGTTTGGTAATAAATAAATAACTTATTAAATCTTTGTGTTTGTTGGGAGTTTAAGGACATTGTAAGTTTGGTAAAAAAGAAATTGAGAAATTGTCAAATCTTTGATTATGTTTTAATTTAAATCTTTTTATTAAAAAATTAAATATATCAAATGTCACATTAACATCAATGCATTGATATTAAAACTATTTATTGGAAGATATGTAAAAGTCAAAAACTATATTATGGTGAAGCAAGTCATAAGGATTTCTTTTCATGGGATAAGGCAAAGCATGGAACTAAGGATTTTAGCTAATTCAAAAATTACATTATTGGTGGAGGAAGTCACAAGGACTCCTATTCATAGGATAAGGGATATCATGAAACATATGAATTGAACTCCACGTACAATTGTGGTAATGAAAATAAGGGGACAAGGAGATGGGGGTGGTACTGAAGAAGATTAATGAAATTGCAAAGGAATGAACCAAATCGATTTTATATTGTTTTCTATGCATTAAATTCAAAAATCTCTTTTTCCACAATCTCAAACTTAAAAGGGGGATACGATTCAACATGATCATAACTTAAACTCCTTTGCTAGGGGGTTCAATCAGGGAATGCATGACAAACAAGCTAATCAAGTTGAAGATTGCATGGATTAAGGATCATTTGATATAGTTTCCATTCCCAAGTTTTATGGGGCCATCAAAGAAACTAAATTGAAGGCTTAAACAACTACACTATCACATTTCTTTCGATTAAATCTCGTGGAGGATTATCAAAAATGATTTTTTCCACCTTACACCTATAAGACCATGTGTTTGATTGGTGGGCAATGTAGGGATGCAAATGAGATGGAGGCAATCAATTTGCGATAACTACTTGGAATGAATTTGTTACTAGTTTGTGTCCCATCCTTTGGAGGTGTATACCCAATAAGATTACTTCTCATCTTTAAAGAATATGAAACAAGAAGACGCTATAATCTGCTTACAAAAATATCTCTCTACAAGATATAGTTACCATTTATATCGTTATGCTAAAATAATTTATTCGTGGACATTTCAAAGCCTTGAAACTTATTGCTCTTAAGGAGGCCATCCCATAGGGTGAGGCTTATTCAAAGGTGGCTAGAATCACTCTACAATAGGAATTTCCTCAAAATATCCCAAACAAAAAAGGGTGATCCTAAGGGAACTCAAAAACCTAGTTCGCTTGTTATCACTACTATTGGACAATCTAAGGGTAAAATGGCATAGCCTGCTATCATAGTTGATTTATGCAAAGAGGGAATATGTTTTAATTTCAAAGAGAAATGTTCCAAGGGACACAAATGCAAGATTCCTAGGACGATCCACATGATTGAGATTTGGTTTAGGCACTATAGGTGAGTGAAAATAAGTAAGAGTAGATCATGGAAGATGAGGAAAAAATTACTACTATGGATAACAAACATAATTGTGAGATTTCAATAGTTACCCATACTATGATGGAAATAACTTTGTAGATTCCAAGATGAATTATCCATGGGGTTGGAAGTGAAACCATTACCAAATTTCCAAGTAGTAGTGCCAATGACCATATGATGGAGTGTGTAAGGGTGGTAAAGAAACTAAAATTACACTTAGATGGTTATGAACCAAGTTTTGTTTTCTGCATTGGAGCTTTAGCAAAGGCTAATGTGGTCACATGAGGGAAATGGTAAAAGACTTTGGACAATTTTGCATGATTTTGGAGTAAGATGCATATGAAATTTGAGGAAGCACAACCATTGATCATAGTGAGAGCCTTGCAACCTAGTGCAAACATACAAATAAAGTAAAGCCCTTCCCCAATGTTGCATGGCACAAACTTTGATTTTCAAACCTTGTATCCGTGTTTTCTCTTGTCAATGCAACAATGAAACATCACACCTATTGCATTGGCATGTGGCAATGAGGGGAACATTGCCACCACGTGACTGTTGTTTAATTTGACATTGTGCCATCTCAACAGGGAACTGTTGTGAGCATACCAAATGGGCCTTCTGAGTTAGCTGTCAAAGAAGCTGCCTGTTGTAAGCATACGGAATGGGCCTTCTGAGTTAGCTGTCAAGGAAGCTGCTTGGGGGCTTGCAGGTTATGCTGCTATTTCTTGAGTATATTTGCAAAAAGAAATATGAATACATGTGGCTGGCTGTCCTTGATCCCTATTTAGTTCATTTTATATTTCCAAATTACAACACTAAAACGTTATTATTAACATATATATATTTAAGTAAAACGTTAAATGAAGGGAAATGGTAAACCTCAAAACTTAAAAAAAAAATAGTATGACAGGTAAGATTCCAGTGAAATTCCAACCCTGGTCCTGCCAATTACATTGGCATATTTGAGATCTGTCACGGTCGAGTTCAAGCCCAGATCAACTTTACCAGATTAAAACACCCACAGGTTGTTTCTATGTGAAAGGTCAGTTAATCGAACCCTGCAAATGCTCCCACCAGTGGTTTATTGGAACCCTGATAACAAGAAACAGTTAAAAACCTGAAAAAAGAGATTGAGGCGGTGTTAACGTGCCTACTGTAACCATCCGGGTAAGAAAATGTTGCCAACAAGAATGATTGAACATGACAATTCCACCAGAAAATGCTTCGCCCTCGCACAAGTGCCCTACCAATGCACGCAGACCGTGGGATCTTGGCTCTTTAAACCCAAAAGAAAGAGAACCCTTCACTAAAATAAAGCACTGAGACCAAGGGATAAAAAGGGCGATCCTGAACACCGACTCAATTGGTCCCGGAACGCAAATGGACTTCATCACAATACACCCTCCACAAATATAAATTGGTGTTATGCTCATCGGAAAAGGGCTACGCACAAATCATTAGCACGGAAAATTCCCTCTCGGGAGCTTCTATTTTTCTGCAAAAATACACGCTTGAAGCATCCAAGAAGTCACCCAGACAAAAGAAAAAGCATCGACGGATTGAAAAACACCTGCGCTTAGACAATGGCATGCAACAATTAAAATCTGGGGCGCCAATAAATCCAAGATCTGGGGCGCCAATAAATCCAAAACAAAGGATGCACGAAAACAATTTCGGCATTGAACCTAATGAAAAAAACCCTACCTCTTCGGCGCTGACGCAGCCTGAAACCCTAGTATCGATCTCCAGAAGCTCGAAATTCTCGCCAATCTTTCATTGGCGCAAATTGATTGAATTGTCTCCAACACACTTTGGTGGGATGGATATCGACATTTAATTTGCTTTGGTACCTTCCACCTCGGTAGCGTGCCTGTCAAGCAAAGTAAAGTTGCTAGGTAACCACCAAGTTTTACCTAAAATACCGCCAACTAACCTGCCGTTTACTTTTTCCAAAGAAACGAAAGTTACGTTGCGTTTAACTGCGCAGAATCCGGGCAAAATACAAGAGGAAGAAAAGTAAAGAGACGTATTGACCGGTTTGCGGTGGGCCCTACCGATGTCTTAGCATACCATGCATTCCCCCGATGTCCATACATCCCCAACAGTAGTGGGCCCTACCGATGTTTATGATTTGAAGGGGAAATCGATACCGACGCTTGGGGTCCATGACAGAACAAGATGCCAGCAAGGCAAGCGTGGACGAAGGAAATGAGAAGCGTTATGGGAGGGGAGAAAGAAGAGCGAGACACGTGGAAGAGCTTTCGCTGAGTTGGACACGTTGACAGTAGAGGCGTCATCGTCCTCGTGGATGGAGACGGAGAGAGGCGGGAAAGTGGGGCGCAACAGACACGTGTCAGACATCCCGTAAACTGTGCCACGTCGTTAGATTCCCGTGGGTTTGGCCATGCCCATGTACATGGATGATGATAATAGCTACATCATCTCTCCAATCCTATCAGCGAATGGTGTTATCGTGATGTCTGCACACATATTTGACTGAATGGCAGACCGATTATACAGTTACGATAAAAGATTTGCCCGGACGCGAAATTATATCGAATCGGGCTCATAGTGGTCCCACGGACCGGGTCTTGATTTTTCGGTCGGAGGAGGGAAAGCCACCAGATAGGTCGGGTTGTCTTGAATTCAGTCAGTCGCCGGACGTGAAATCTCTATGAATTGGAGGTAAATGGCCACTATGCATATCCTGATGCTTGTGAAATATCGACTTCAGAAACATCTAGGGCCAGGACGTGAGCAGTACGATTCCCAGTAGCTCTAACAGGACCGCAGATAGTGCCGAGCACGTCGCAAGTTCGAATCCTCCAGGCTCTGCTATTTACATATTGTGTGTCACAAGACGGGAAACATCATATGAACGTCCATTTCCGACCTGGCTGTTTGTGCGGAGAAGAGTGAAGAAGAAAAAGCCGTTGTTGCTTCTTATTGCACCGGCAGAGCTCGCGTGTGAAAGTTTGGGAGTTTAGTAATCTAATTTGAGCAAGAAGCTTCTGAGGCTTCCAACGCCTTTCCCTTCTCCTGGTGCACGACATGCTCAGATGCCATGCCTGGATATGATGCAGAGTTAGAGTTTCTTAATTTGATTTGGTTGGATCTTATGCCCTAGAAACCTATTACATCACATGCCTCCAGAACTTTCATATGGGGATGGGAAGAAGGATTGTCTCAACGAAAAGAAAAATGACAGGGACAGGAGGGTCACAGAGAAGATAAATTTTTCAAGGGGAAGGGGAGGGGGAAGGAGAGATTCTTCTTCTGTCATTGAGGAAGCCGCTGGTCTCGAGACGCCTCACTGTGCCGCGACTTCGATTTCCTCGAAATACAACTGCAGCGGCCTTTCATGGCCCAATGGTACATTCCACTTTCATTAATTTTTTGTATTAATAATAATAATTTACTTTAAAGTTATTTTCTTTCTTGCCCACAAAGCAGTGCAATTCATGCTTAAGAGAGTGGAGAAGGAAAATGCTTTTTGACAGCATGTCAGTGCAATCTCATTTCTCAAGACTCAAATAATCATTTTATGTTATGTCTTAAATATGCGCCACATGATAGTTAAAAGTGAGTTTGTATACTATAAATAAAACCACGGCAATGACAAGTTGAGCTGAGCTCCCATGGTCTTTGAAGCGGAGTTTCATTCTCGACTTGGTTACGCCCATGTTTTGTGTGATTGCATAGGATTTAAATGTCCGCGGTCTATTCCTCTATTCCAATTGTATTTTGAAAACTATTTTCTGCATTTCGATTTGAGTGGAAATCTCCTTGATACAAGAGGATGATTCAAATTTAGTTTCCAATTTTAGATTCCCATGACCTGCTGCGAATTTAAGAATTATAGTGGCTCATTACCAGGTTGGTGCATACGTACTACTTTTAGCTGGACTTTATCCAAGGCAAAAACTCTCCAAGTCTCCTTTCGTGGAAGAGCTTGAAGTGTTGATGAACAATGTCTTAAAAATAGGAGCATGAGGGTTGAAGGCCATGCCTAAGGATCGCTGTCTCCTATTAAGGGGTTAGGGTATGCACTATGCTTGTTGTAAAAGCCTTTTTGTTGACTAATTCTTCGGGAGAAGACGTCTGGGCTACCTTGTCTGCCTAGAATGTCCGGGTTGCCTTTTCTTCTAAATCTCACTGTTCCAATTAATTTGTTATGTTTTAATAAGGAAACCAGGCTTCTATGACCTTAGGAGATTACACTTAACGTGGCTTTGTGCCTCTCTTTATTTTTAAAGCTTCTGTATCTTCCAACTAATCATTAACTAATGTATATTCTGTTACTCTACAGCAGCCTCACGACAAGAACGACGCAGTTTTTTCTTCGAGGATGCTTCCTATGGGTCTACACTCAGCCCTCCCACAGATGTCCCCGTGCAGGAGAAAATGTATGAAGGTGAGTACTTGGATTTCCATGTGGAGGGGAGGTACAGTAAGAATGCCAGGGAACTCATGGAATCAAGTCTTGGCTCCAGATATCTTCATACAGACCAGAAATTGCAACATTGGGACACCAGAGACACAAGTTTGTTTTCCACAGGTAGACGCGATATCTTAAGTGGCAAATCAGTGGATCATATTTCTTTGCATTCCTCCCATCTACATTCTGATCCGGAGAGCTCCTGGGATCAAGTTCAATCCAAGGAACAATCAAGAAAGACAGGCGTGGAGTATTCTATCATGGAACAAACAATTGACGCACACGGGACAGCATCTGCAAATGATATTGGGAGATTAACTGAGAATGATTTCGAGACCAGACTTGACAGGTATGGAAGCTTTAGCAGTAATTATAGTCATGTTGGAGAAGCCCACAATCATCTGGAAGACCAGTTAGGTAGTTCAGTTGAGTGGAAGCCTTCAAAATGGGTACGTTCTGGAAATTTCTCATCTTGCAGTTCAATATTTGGCCGGTCAGGTAGTTTTAAAGAGCCCAGAGGAGAGATGCACAATCATCATGATATACATGGAAAACCGTCTGCACATCATTCCACTTCAAGATTATCTGATGTGGGCATTTATGTTGTACCTGATGATGAAACTCATCTTCAGAAGAAACAGCGCCTTGGATGGGGTCAGGGTTTGGCAAAGTATGAGAAACAGAAAGTTGAGGGTCATGATGATGAAACCAATAAGAGTGACTTGACTCAATGTGAGATATTGCTTTCCCCCCCAAAGGTTGAAGAAGTGGGGTGTGCTTTGCAAACGAATCTGTATACTAGGAGTCCTAGACTGACCAGTAGCTCAGGATGTGGGTCACCTGCAACACTCTATTCTGTTATCTGCAATTCGTCACCTGGTGAGTGGGGACATTAATGAGTCCCATGCTTTTTCATCAAGTTGTTTTTGAAAATCTGTTTCGGGCATAACTGCAGTTAGAGGCATTACCTCTGTTATATAATGTATAAGACCATCAAAGCAAGTTCAATGATTTCAAGATTTGAATAGCCATTATCTTTTAGATATATTTAAGGTTATTCAAAACTCTAGTTAGTTTTGAATCTTTGATAAAGTTGCACACCTTTGTTCAAGTAATGAGAACTTTAAGACATTAAGTATTACTTACCTAAAGTAATATTGATAAATGTTTGTTGTTAGCCTGCTCTATGCTCATGGTGTGTTCTGACAACTGTGTTTGCAGATGAACATGTCTCTTCCTCGGTAGCTGGCTCTAATGAAGTATTTATTGAAGAAAAGTCTTGTATTAAGGCATCTGATGTTATTAGTCCAGAAGTCAATGTTGCTGATGGTATTTCTGATCTTCAAAGTGCCTTGCCAATTTCACGATCTCATAGTATTTTGGGAGAATCTTCTTTGGAGTCTGAGCATTTGGAATTGAATCCCATAATGGCGATAAGCGCTATGTCTATTGACACTCTACAGGCAGAAGATACCACTTTGGGGATTTCTGGTTCTGGGTCAGTTGTTGCTGCGGAGTTACTGCCCTCGAAGATTGATTTATTGCAGAAGCTGGAAAAGATAGAGTTTGACATTGAGAAGTATGAAAAAGAGCTCAAATTACTAAATTTAGAAACTTCAAAAGAGGATCACCATTTTTTGAGAACTAACTCTTTGGAAACTAATGGGGATTGTTCATCGGAAGCATGCACTGAAACAAGTAACAAGGGCCTTGGCTATGGATGCTCAAATGCTTTAGATGGAGGTCCCCAGGCAACTTCTACAATGCCTGTGCTCAAAGATGGATTTACAACACTTATATTGGATTCAAAGGAAAATGAACTGAACCAGACATGTCGATCCTCAGAACGACAATCCACTGAATGCCATGTACTAATATCAGAGCCCAACACTACAGATACAAATGTTGTTAGCTCCCAATGGTCAGAGGAACCTTTCTTGGGTATACCATCTATGGAATACCAGTTGGTAAGAACAGAAAACAGACTGGTAGATAATTTGGCTGTTAGTTCTCAAAGCTCAGGAGGACTTGAGCACAATGTTGATAAATTTGTCACTGTTAGCAATTACAGTGAGCCTGTAGAAAGTCATTTGATTTCTTGTGAAGAGTTGAGAACGGTTGCTTGCAATGAAGTGAACGAGGAGGTTGCTCACCAATCAATGGGTATGACAGAAAGTAGAGACCTTGTGTCTTCCATTTTGGCTGCTAATAAGGAAATAGTAAAAGAGGCATCAGAATTAGTTAGAAAGCTTCTGCCGACAGGGTTTTCTGGAACCAGAGGGGTACTGTTTTCTGATATTCTAGATTCCCCATTGTGGAAACAGAACTCTTTATTCTATGAAAGAAACAGGAAGCAAATGGAGGCAAAGATTGCTGATCGAAGACATTTTATGAATTTTAAAGAAAGAGCCCTTGCATTGAAGTTCAGAGTTCACAGACAGTTGTGGAAGGAGGATCAACTTTTACTGCCTACAAGGGGACACCGGGCAAGAACACAGAAGCGCTGTGAAACTAATTGTATCTTAAGTGGTGGACATAAAAAATATCGAACATCTGTTCGATCCCGATTTGCATCTCCAGGTATGCTTTACTTAATGGAATTTCTGTTAAGCGATTCTTTAATAATGGTTGTCATATGGAGTGTCAAAATTGAACAATACATAAATGCATGTTCCATTATTATAGCATCTGTGGATTTATTAACTTTTAAATATGACAATCATGACAGCAAAGTTTTGTGGATCCAAACTTGTCATTCAAATGAAATGAAATTCTTAATTTAGCAGGTAAAAGGGACATTTATACTCCCAGGAGGTCCTGGTTTTATTCTCTGGTGCATTATAGTGACATATTTTTGAGATTGAAAACTGATTCCAAGTTGTAGAGAAAGGTAACAAGGCCTGCGAGTAAAGACAAAAGGAGCAATAGTAAACATTAAAAGAAAATTAGAGCATCCAAAGAGAATATGATTTGCACTATTTTAAGTTTATTTACCCTATCTGGGTATGCTATAAGTGAACTATGTTGTTTTTCATATATTTTTTTGAAAATCTTAGTTCTGTTATAGCTTGGTATCCTTGCATCTGAAATTAATTGGTGCCCTTGATGTTTGTAATTCTTTTATTTCCTTGTGCTTTCATAAGGGACATGAAATTACATTTTTTCTCTTTTGATTGAGTTCAATTGAGCTGGGTCTTGTCATGTGATATATTAGAAACATGGAAATCATTCTTCAAAAGCAAAAGGAACATTTTTTATAACTTAGTCACTCCATTAGTTACCTCACTATATTTTACTGTTATGTGTCTATGTTATTCATCATATACCTTGATTTTTCTGAATGCTGTGGGTGGTTCAGCTTGAAGAGATATTGATTTCATTTTGGCCTTGACATTGCAATGTGTGATGCAATAGTTGGGGGGATGCTTTGTAAGGAAAGAAAGAGGGAACAAATAAGGGTACAAACTGGTCATATGGGTTGTTGGTTAAGATTAAGGTATACTAAAACAATAGGCAGACAACATCAGTAAAACTTCTACTTGAAAAAAGTTTTTATAGTCTCAAAATTTGATGCAATTGTCTACGACAATATTTCATTGTGATGTGCAAGCTGATCACTTATGTAGTTTGTTAGCCCAAATGCCTACGTTCATAACTAGTTGTAGTCGAATGCCTGGGCCTTAAGGTTTTCTACCTAGAGCACTTGGAGTTGCAGGATGGCACCAATGTTTGACTCCCATACACGCATAGACATGGATGTGTTGACTCAGAATCCCTCTAAAACTTAAGATCCCTCTAGGTTAGCTTTGGGTTGGCTCTCATAGACTCCAGGTGGAGGCCAATCACCATATTTCCCTACCAAACAAGATTTGCTAGACGTGGCACTTGTAGGAGCCAGAAAAAAGGTGCACCTCATTTGTAGGTTCCCCCTCTGAATGAGATCAAAGGATGCTGCCATTTCTTTTATAGGGACTCTAGGAGCTCCCTCTCCACTTTCTTTCAATATTGCGACTAGAGATTCCTAGCCCTCTTCATCAGGGAGATATTCAACCACATATTTCAGTCCTTGCGTGCCCCACCCCACCAAGGGAACTACTACGAGGATTACCTCACACTTCCATGTTGCTTCATCATATCGAGGCAACAAGAGAGGTAGAGCTCCATAGTACTTCAGACAATAGAGTGGTGAGACCTTGGCTCTCCTCTCAACCTCATCCCCTGGGAGATCGATTGAGATCCTTGAGGCTGGTTTGAAGGTGCCAAACTAGGCATTAGTCCACACATCCTCATAGTGATAGATGGACCAGCTCTAGACGGATCCAAAGTAGGGTGCCCTATCAATGATCTATTTGGAGTATCCTTCCTTAGACTTTGGATGGTAGGGGAGAGCAAGGCTCCCTTTCCCTATGTCTCCCCAGGATCATGCAGTCGTATCCTACCATGATGCTTGAGGACTCTAACAATGAGCTACTGCCTTGGTCACCTCAGATATCTTGACATTATCCCCAAATCTCTCTCTTTCTTGATCAATGTCAAGATGTCATGTTTTCTAGTCTTTGGCTCTCACTTTGTAGCACTACACCTATGATACTGTTATATATATCTTTTTGGTGTCGGTTAGACATAGTGATTAGCTTAGTTAGATACTTATCTATGTTGAACTTTTTCTTTTTATTAAGCTTTATTTATCTTACCTTCAACATTACCTAGGAGTTGCTTTTGCACTCGCACATAGTATTCACAAAAAAATGTATCTTCTAGTCCCATTGACCTACTTTTGTGG
>NWUY0300032242.1:18513-29238 GCA_004151065.3 Larix sibirica | reverse complement strand
CCCCCAAGGACACACCGAGCAACTTGAATATTTATGCTGCGTTTTCCCCCAGGTGTGTGTAAGGCGGTGACATTGCTGTCTGCCTATCTCTTGGTATCTCTGTTTGTTGGAAGTGCTAGAAAGAAAGCTGTAATTGGATGAATGGGTTTAGTTTGGGATTGGGTGGGTGGAGTGAACAAGATCCAAGTGTAAAGACCTCCCTCATGTATAGTGCCAAACATCTCTATTTTGGGAAGCAAAAGAAAGTGGATAGAGTTCTGAGACTCCCTGAAAAGACATAAAAACTATCCTTTGATCTCATGATAGACGGGGCGGCTAAAGATGAAGTGATCCTTTGTTTCAGTCTTGTGAAGCTGTTGATATTTGTAGCTTGGACAGGAACTTCTACACAGGTTTAGTGTCAAACTTGCAGGAAGTAGTCCAAGTCAAATCTCTTTTGTAATTGACCTTATTAATAAAGTGGAAGTCTTATATTTAGCTATTGAGTATGATAGATTCAACGAGTAGGCAACAATTACAATAGATCTATACAGTCGTAGGATCTGTACAAAATTCCACACCATCATACGAACAGGTTTGAATAGTCATACATAATAAGTTCCTAGGGTCATACAGACAATTGTACAGTAGGGATGCAAGCAACGACTGATTTTTCATTTTTCGTGGGTAGATTTCTTCAGTAAGTGTGTAGATTTTGCTTAGTTTGAGTGTACCGTACAACTGCATGCTTTGGCAACTGTGGAGGTTTCCTTGTAAGCTTTGATCTTCTATTAATGAAAAGTTGATTTGAAGGAGTAAATTGTGTGTACTGTGATTATGCTTTCGTTGTTCATTTTCCTACTATATGTGTGAATACTCCTATGTGAAGAATTTACTTTTTTGCAAATTAAAGTTTATTAATTTGAGAACATAAGGACGACATTCGCTTAGGGTTGGGAAAAACTATAGAAGATGGTAGAGCTAGTGGATCCTATCTTCTCAGTTGATATGGTGGTCGATTTCAACATGTAGATGATGAGGACCAACCTAAAATTGTGTAAGGGGATTTAATGTTGAAAGATTTAGTGGGGCTAAACAATAAGGCCACCTAGTAGCTCCAAAATGTTTTATGCATAGAAGGCCATCTTGGGGCTTGGCTTGCTTGGTGGGTTGGCCTAAGTAACTTAAATACACTGTTTGATGATGTCCTCTTTGATGATCCTATTCATCTCTTGTTGATTTGATAGTAGTTGACTTGGGTGTCAAGAGAGTATTTAAATGGAGGGAGGCGATATGTCGAGATACGAACTGATCAAATGTCGAGATACGAACTGATCAAAGTAGATTGGTTGTCTCTGCAAACCAACGACGAGGTCGATCAAAGTATTGGTGGTGGCTATGGCCTTCAAAGAACCATAGGCAAGATAAGGATAGTAATCCTTGTCAGCTGGGAAGTATGTAAAGCATTGAATCAGGTACAAAAGAGAGACCCGTTCGAAGACGGTTTCAATCTTGAGGGGGGTGGTGTGAACTCTACTTGAATAATGGCTTGGGGAACTCTCTTCTTGCATTTGATGATGCAATGAAGTATCAGAGTCTAAACTCTCTTTATTATGGCTTAGTCAAACTCTAGCAATTAGGTCCATAGACCTTCGAACCATAGAGAACTGTGAGTTTGATGAGGTGTCCATGACGTCCATCTTGGACCAAATGTCTTGAAAATGGTTCCTAAAACACTAGCACTTGAGAAAAGCGAGGGATCCATAGCCCTTGTTGATCTAGGGTTGGAGGGATTTCCTCAAACCAGATCTAGGCCTTGAAAATTGAACACACAAGTAAGTGTAAGCAGTGGTGATCTTGATTTCCACACCCTATAAATAAAAATGATTCATTGAGAGGGTGGGTTTCGCCTTGTTGAAGATCATAACCTAGATTTCACCAAATCATAATCTTGGTTTTACCAAGGTTGACCATCAATTGACGTAGATAAAAAAATTGGATTACCAAGGTTGATTGTCAATTGATGTTGATCACAAAGATTGGATAAGGCATTAAGCTATCTCTACAATACCTCCAAGGTGGAGGACAAGAGGACTACATTATTAGTGGAGGATGGATATCAAAACCTAATGAAGAAGGTATTGTCTCCTTGTTGGATATGCTCTTGAAGAAAAGACTAGCTCATTGATGTATATCTCGAAACCGTGCTTTACCCTAGTGGTCCGCTAAATGAGGTTTGACACTCTGTGAGATGTGCAGAGTCTACCAAGGATAGATTGATAGAGACACATGATAATTGTGCTAATAATGTCTAAAATACCGATGTTTCAAAGCCTCTGGAGCAGGCCCGCCTTGGGGATCGACTCGGATTCCTTCAAAAGTTAAAGTTGCAAAAACCTTTTGAAGAATGATGCCTCGCATTCTCAATAATGGCTTGGAGTGAGAATATGATTAGTGGTTTAGTACTCTAGCTTGAAACTTACATGTTCCCTAGCCCGAAGATGTCTCCTGTCAAACTCCCTAGATAATTTTAGGTGAAGAGAGGTTGCGTAAGGATTAGAGAAAGCGTGTCCCGCCATAATAGTTTAGTAATTATCAAGATCAAAGTTGGTGCCCTATTTGTGGATTGGGTGATTAGTGTGTTGGGACCATGACTATGGGAATCTCGAGCAAACAACATGTTTAAACAAATCAATGATGTAATCAAGAAGTGTTGGTCTACCATGTTTGAAAAACTTAGCTTGGAACCACTCCTCATTTGCCCCTTTACTAGTGTTCATCTCCTAAATGGCTTTCTCGATATTTGTGTAGATGAATAGGAAATAATGTATGGGGGGGAGGAGGTGACTACGTGAGAGGCTGCCTAGGTACATCGCAGAGGGAAACCATATAGGTGAACATGGATTGGGAGTTAAGGTTAGAAGGGAGGTTGGAGAGTTGGGGAAAGACATAGTGCCAAACATTTTTAGGAGAGTGGTAGAGGGTTGCATGCAATTCATGTCTCCTTCAAGAGACAAAGGTGTTTCTTGCGATGGAGAATGTTGTGGTAGGATTTATTGAGGATGCAGTAGGAGGTAGGGTATCATAAAGGGTGTGATAGAGATTCTATCATGGGATTTGCATTCATCATCATACCATTGATTCATAGGGTTGGATCTGTGGTTGAAGGGGTGGGATTGGGCACTGGTAATGTGGGGATAAGAGCCAAGGGCCTGATCTTGGATGGCTGTTGAGAGATGATAATATTTACTAATTTAGAGGAGGTTGACCCTAAGGATGAGAAACAAGAGGGAAGGTAGAAGTTGTTGTAGGCGAGAAGCAAAGTCATTTGGGTCCCCATTGTTTAACAAGAGAGTGATGCGAGGAGGCCTAGGTGATCAACCAGAGGGATCAGGGTGATAGAGAAACAATGGATTTAGGGTAGGATGTCTTGGTTGACCTTGACATAGTCAACCACACTAGGCCCCCGCCCCCTGCATCCCCAACTCTAAGGGAAACACAAACCCGTTGTAATTTGGAACGTAAGAGAGGCCTTGAAGGATTAGTGGCTCATGAGACTGACCAAGGTGCAAAATATGTCTGTTGTAAGCTGTATGGGTTCCCAAAGTATGGCCCAAAGTCATGATGATGCTAGTTGATGATTGATTGATGGGTGCTCATGATATATTGGTGCTGGTTGTTATTGGATGGGATATATCCATGATGTTTTGGTATTGATGTGCTTTCCTATGGAGGATATTGGCATGCTTGGAGTTTGTTTTTCTTAGTAATTGTCTAACGCTTTACATTCATGGAATGGGAACCCATCAACTTAGGGTCTTGTTGCCCCCCATTTTACATAGGTGTCCACTTGTGATTTTTATCACAATCTTTAGTTGGGGGTGAGATGGTTATGGAGATTTAATGCCTTGGGTTCTTGATGGTAGAGGTTTGTTGATGGATGATGATGCTCTAGATGATTTGCTTAATGGATCTTATGGTGCTAGGAGACATGACATGAGTTTTCTCGACAGTGATTGGATACTTTTATGTTCTCATACTACATATTAACATGCTTCTTCATCATCTATCTAACATATGTGCATTCATGGAAATGGGATCTTATTAACTTAGGGTTTCTCAAAGTTGCGAGAAGTGTTAGATGAAGCATTGCCTATGGTTGGTTATGGAAGTATGAGGCCTCCTAGATTTGCAATAATGGCAAACTTCACTCATGCATTGATGGTTCATGACACATGGTTCTCTTATGGATGGAGCACCCTATCACGTTGGGCCTACCTTGTATCTCTACATGGCATAGGTCTTCACTTTTTGTAGATCTCTCTTGCTCATTAGTTATCATTGGAGTGGATCTTATGGTGCTAGGAGATATGGCATGAGTTTTCTCCATGGTGATTGGATGCTTTTGTGTTCTCATACTAGATATTGGCATGCTTGTTCATCATCTATCTAACATATGTGCATTCATGGAAATGCGATCTCATTAAATTAGGGTTTCTCAAAGTTGCGAGAAGTGTTAGATGAAGCATTGCCTTTGGTTGGTTATGGAAGTATGAGGCCTCCTAGCTTTACAATAATGGTATACTTCACTCATGCATTGATGGTTCATGACACATGGTTCTCTTATGGATGGAGCGCCCTATCACTTTGGGGCTACCTTGTATCTCTACATGGCATAGGTCTTCACTTTTTGCAAATCTCTCTTGCTCATTAGTTAGCAGGGGCAGTAAGGGAGATAGAAACCAACTAACAAGATCAAAGGAGTGATCTTGAGGTTTGTAAGGCTTGGCTTGGCTATTTATTGTTTTGTAATTTCTCAGTGGGCCATTTTCCTAAGACGGTAGTCGAGGATTTTATCGTAATAAAATCATCTATTTGCTGGTTATTCCCCAGTTGGGGCTTTCTAGGGTAAATTCATTGTCAAATGCATGTGATTTTCTGTTTTTATTTTGTTGCATAATAGTTAAGAACATCAATGTATTTTCTTTCATAATTTCATAGATCGGATCTGGGTTCAGAGTTTAACATGGTATCAGAGTGGGTCTGGATTCGAGATTGACCCTGAGAGGGAAAATCGGATTTGACATGGGGTTTACGAGCAAATAAAAAAAGAAGATTGTACAGCTTGTTGTCACCTATTCTGTACCCGCTATTGCCCTTAGCATTAAGTTTATTCAGCAAGAATCAAGGCTTGAAAGACAGAAAAATTCAGGCGCCAATGGTCATGATTGAAGATTACAAGCCACCCATAAAGATCTAGACCATTCACGGGGTATACATAGCAAAATAAATAACTAGCGATGTCCCCACCGTCGACAACCCAGATGAAACCACACAACATATCCAGACAAATCTTGGTTGTTAAAGGCCTTAAGATGTGTGAGAAAGATAAATGAAAGAATGTTCCATCGATGGCCTAGATGCAACGATGCAACTCTCTCCAGTAAATCTCAACCGTTGGAGGTATTAGAATAAGTGAGGAAGATAGGCAAGGATCCTCCCCGCTAATGACCTAGATAAAATCTTGCATTCCATTAGAGCAAATCTGGACCATTGAAGGCAACGTGTCACATGTCAAAGATAAAAAGAAAAGTTCTCCCTCTGACAACCAAGATTAAATCATACGTCTTACTAGAGCAAATACTAACCGTAAACGGCTCGAAGATATGTAGTAGAATTTTATAAGATTCCCCTACATCTACGGTCCAGATCAAACCCCATCCAGATCAAACCCCATATCTTTTTAGAAGATCATGATCGTCGAAGGCATACCAACATGAAGCAGGATCAAATAGAGGTTTTTTATCACCTAAAGCCAAAATTATACCACATGGCTCTCTCAAAGCAACCCACGATTGTTAAATGGTATCGAGACACAAGTCAGAAATGAGAAAACGCAACTAGTAGATAGTCAGGGTCAGGTCACGCCACCTTTTCAAATGAATACAGATCGCCTTGAGAGTGTAGCGCAAGAAATGAAAGAAAAGGAAGATATCCTTCTGTTATCCCATGATAGCATATTTGGTTCAAGTAATGGAAATGTTGATTATTCGTAATAATACATTGCCTAAATCTTGAAAAAATATACCTATTCAATATTCATAGCATACAGACTATCTAATGGTCCCATCCATATGCTTTGTTGTCCATCATTACCATCTGCTTACACGTTTAACTCCTCACCCTCACCGTATGCCTGCACCAGTGTTACACGGGTATGCGTCGCCAAGGGTAGGAAACGTGTTTCCACTCTCCCGCACGTCTCGGAAACTTGGAAACTCCATTGGAAACGTCCCCTCCACGTCCTTGTTTGAAGGAAACTCAAGGAATCATGGAAGGGAAACGTTTCCCTCCTAAAAATGGCGTCCCCACGTTTCCTTTGAAAGTTTTTTACCAAAAGATAAAAAATTAAATGATAAAGGGCCACNNGTTTATGATATATCCTCCGAACCCGGGTCAACCCAAGAGAGATAGGCAACAAAGTCTAAAATACCTCATTGCGTAAATGAAGAGAATTCAAGCATTTGTTCATCAATAAGGTTTAACTAATTTTTTTTGTCAACTAGAATCTAAACTCTTACAAAGTATTGAAAAACAAGAAATACAATAAGAAGTGTGTTGGAAACAAAAATAGAGGATTAGATGGTTAAAACAAGGGAAAGTGAAATACCAAAGTCTTCTTTCAAACAACAATGAAACATCATAACTATAATAAAATAAACCATCTTAGCACCTAGGGAGGGAGCACCTTAGAGATCAAGAAAGAAATATCACTTATGTACTCACTTTTAGAGCATACACAAGGAACTAACGGTAGATTGATAAGATGTCGTAAATCATGCATGCTCTCATATTCCACCACATGTATCCATAGACATAAATCATGGTCTTTGCAAACATGTTTTAAAGGAAGAGGCATGGCAAGTAGTATAAGACTTAACTAAAGGTATAGTCTAAAAGGATTTCCAATATATTTTTATCATATGTTTTGTGATACCATTGGGCATGATACTTGGTAGACAAGAGAGGATTCTGGAAGGAGCAGATCCATTCTCAAATATTTTAATGCAACTTTCCTTATTCTCATCACAAAGGAAAAAGAATCCCTAATGGAAAATTAATATAGATCAATTTCCCTAAGTAACACAACTTATAAGACAAGTAATATAACTATGGATAACTACCTTTCACGTGGGGGGAAGTGTTGGTACACCCAGAGGTATAGTGGCATCAGACTGAGTGTCACGCAAGTAGGATCCTAGACCAGTTATTGATTCCCCTAGTTAAATTAAAAAAAAAAGAAAGGATAACCACCTTAAACCACCCGTGTTTATGCTAATCTCACTGGAGCAAGAAGGTTTTGTTTTGGGAGGAAACTTTTGGATGGAATTATCACAATTCAGGAGCCTATTCATTCGTTACAAAGGTGGGGGAAAGGGGGCATGATAGTGAAACCTAACATGTCCAAATCATGTGATCGCTTGAATAGTTAATCCATGCACCACATCTGAAAAACATTTGCATTTAATGGCTTCTAAATTCAGTGGGTGTCAAGTTACATTTCAACACCTTTCTTTTCCTGTATGTCGAATGGTTCTCCTTTGGCACCCTTTCACTCTACCAACAAGATTAGACAGGGGATCCATATCCTTCTATAATCATGGTACAATCCTAGGTTGACTTGCCAAGTCCTACAAGGCCACTTGTTGAGATAATACCAATTCTTGAGTTAAAATCTATTTGGACCTTTAGATGACGTAAACCTTTTATTATTTTGAATGTATCTTGCCATGTATACACACAATCAAAACACTAGCTTAGTGTTGGCAGGCGGTTTGGTAAGGAAGAATCGCAGCATCTCAGATGCTGCGACACATCACAAGAGGTCGCGAAAGACAGAAGGATAGACTATTTTATGTANTACATATGTTGTTTCTGCGTTTCCCCGCTCCCGCGTCCCAGAAACTTGGGGGAACATTGGCCCGCACACGTAAAGTGTCATGCTGAAAATCTTCATTCAGCCGTCAGATCCCTTGTTCATCATCTCATGACTAATCTGTAGCATACGAACGCCAAACTCGATGTTACCTTCTGCTATATATAAGCACACGTTTGTCGTGGCTATCCTCAACCTGTTACATGGTTCTCCCCAAAGATCATAGCCTCATATCTTGTTCCTCCATAGTCATGCAAATAGTTCCACTTGTCCTAAGGGTTTTTCCCTTGTTTTATGAGTAATTGTCACTCCACGGGATCGTTTTCAATTGCTTCCATGAAAAGCAACTCGTTAGTTGCTTCGACCCACTACTCGCTTTGAGTGAGCTTTGTGAAATCGATACCTTGGCAGGACATTCAAAGCCCACTGTGAGTGAGCTTTGCGAAGAAATGCAAGGTTCCTTTGGCAAAGGCGGGCTTTGATGTGCTTGCCACATCTCCCTTTGTCAGCCCCTTTCCACCACTTCTACATTTGATGGGCATAGCAGAGGATGATTATTTGCAAGCTTGGATGAATGTGCTGAGGATCGGGTTATTTCTACTAAGTCCGCTTCATATTACGCCACGACAAAGCAATATTTATCCCTTCTTGGAACAATCCTTACCCAGCATAGCATCGGATAATTTCCACCAATATCCGACTTGAAAAGTTTACTCATCGATGTTGTTCAGTACCAGACACAGTGCACCAATGCTGATCAATACCAGAACTTGTTTCATCCTCCAATGGCAGTGATAATGAGAGATAGATAAAGGACAAAAGCCGTCAGATGGCTCATGATTGTGGGTGATCTGTTTGCATAAACGGTTACACCACCTCGACAGGAAGGTGTAGATTTCAACAGTAGAGCAAACACCTCGTAGCTGTGATCTAAGGGCATATTCAACACTCGCAAGCATATAGAAGCTTAGAGTGAAGAGGCACAAAGGGAGGTAGCTGTCGGGCACAGCGAGTGTAGTAGGGTGACGACAGAGAAGGAGAAGTTGGATAGTTGCGTGGAGAGCCGTTAGGTGAAGGATTCGGTAGAGGAGTTGGCAGTCGCCATCTAAGAAGAAGAAAGCTGTCGGAAGCAGGTCGTTGTAGGTGAGAAGGCAGACGTGGGGGGTCGTGGATCAACCAGGCCAGCGGAGGAGAGGTCACAGCTAGCTGTACGTGGAGAATCTTGCGAGTAGACGCAGACGAGCGATGGGAGCCAGGAGGCAGAGATTGCACGGGGGGCAAATTGCTTGTGCGTAGAGGGAATAATAGCCGCACAAAGGTGAGCTACTGTGGTGAGCCATGGGATGGGTGGTACACAGTGTGGGCTGAGAGGAGCCGCCAAGTGATGGAACCGCGTAGAAGTCTATGTGGAATAGTTGACTAGCAGTGGTGCAGGGCCAACAGCCAGCACAACCGCCTATAGTAGTTGGATAACTGTGGGCAGGCTTAGCAGATCACGGGCAGTTCCCAAATTTTTTTGGGCAGTCTTGAAAAGGGTTTGGGTAGCGCCTAGAAGGATTTGGGAAGCCCAAAAAAGCAGTCAAGAAGACTGCAGGAGGTTCAAGCAGCCCGAGATAAACCTCGAGCAATAGTTTGGGCAATGGGTAGCCATTTGGGCAACATGCATAAATCTGGGCAGCAGGCAGAAATCAAGGCAACAACAGAAATTTGAGCAGTAATGAAGATGGATGGAGCATGTATAAGGTACGAAGAGAGGTTGGAAGGTGCTTCCAAATATAGCCCTTGGAGGGCAAGGGTCACTCTAGTTCTTATGGAGAACAGTTTGTCGTAGCTTGCTAACTCCATGGTGACCCCACCGACAGATAATAGGTACCTGGCAGCTCACAATTTGAAGCATGTGAGGGCCAAGAGGATTATCTTAGATGCGGTGAAGGATCATTTGATCCCTCTCACATAGCTGAGAAGAAGTCAAGCCAAGGAGATGTGGGAGGCTTTGACAAGTTTATATCAGAGTAACAACCACAACAGGAAGATGGTGCTGAAGGAGGAGCTCAGCAGCACCGAGATGTCCAAGATTGATACTATAGCTTCTTATCTCACCAGGATCACACAGGTTCGTAATAAGTTGACAGCAAATGGGGAGACTGTGACAGATCAAAAGTTTGCGAGTATTGCCCTGAATGGCTTCACCAAGCCATGGGCACCCTTTGTTAAAGGGATTGTTGCACGAGAGAATCTTACTAATTGGGTGAGGTTATGGGATGGCTGCATTCAAGAGGAGATTCGGGAGGAATCTCTATATGGAGGCCAACAGAAGGGTGATGATGAGGAGAATGTTGCTTTTGTCAGTCAAGTAAAGAGGAGCAAGGAAAGTACAGGTAGAGTCAACTTCACAAGCAGTGAAGAAGAAGAAGGACATGAACAAACTCAAGTCCTTTACGTGCCACAAGTGTGGCCACTATGTTTCACAATGTCCAGAACGGAAGAACGGGAAGAGTAAGACTCAACAGGTAGCAGCATCTACAGAAGCTCATGCCATGGAATTTGTTGGGAAGCTCGAGAAGGATTTCTTGTTAGTCTCTTGCATTTCTGGCGCAATTTTCGGTAGTGTCTGGTTCGTGGATAGTGGGGCTTCTCGTCACATGACAAGGACACATGAGTTGTTCACCAATTTGTTAGGGACAAACTTAGATTTGCATGTGGACCTTGGCACCCATGCCAAGTTCTATGAAGGGGGTTGGGACAGTCAAGTTTCAACTAGAGTTAGGAGGATCTATGGAGGTGACAGATGTGTTGTATGTACCGGAGCT